>RJWJ010005645.1:0-67011 GCA_004363605.1 Indri indri | reverse complement strand
AATTACAGATCAAATATCCCTCAGGAACACAGACCAACAGTGTTGAGCTGGGGGTGATTTTCCCACCAGCAGGCATTTGGCATTGTCTAGAGACATTCTCGGTTGTCACAACTTGTGGAGGGAATGCTGTTGGCATCCTGTGGGTAGAGACCAGGGATGATGCTACACATCCCATAATACACAGCACAGACCCCCACAGCAAAGGGTTATCAGGCCCAAAATGTCAATAGTTCTGAGGACAAGAAACCTTAACACAGACACAAAAATTCTTAACAAAGATTAGCAAATAGAATCCAACGAAATAGAGGATTAATTGACGTGGACCAAGTAGGGTTTATCCCAGCAGTGGCCCTGGAACTACTGGATATTCCACTGGAAACAAAAAGCACTCACCCCTTACCTCAAATGCTTCACAAAAATTACTTTGAGATGAATCACAGACCTAACCTTAAAACTATAAAGCTTTTAGAAGAAATATAGCAGAATATCTTTGTGAATTAGGAGAAGGCAACGTTTTCATGTGTATCACCCAGAAAGTAACAACCATAAATGAAACAAAGATAAATTAGACTTCATCAAAATAAAAACTTCTGTTCATGGGGAGAAACTGTTAAGAAAATGAAAGGCAAGCTACGCACTGGGATAAAATATTTGCAAACCAGATTTCTGACAAAGGACAGATATCCAGGATATATAATGAACTCCTACAACTTAATAATAAAAAGATAAGCAATCCAGTATAAAATGGAAGTACCAAATATGTAACTACCTTCCCTGGGTTGGAAATAACATGCATTTGGCTAGTTCCTGGGTATCTGTGGGTAACAGACAAAGTCAGGCAGCCACCGCCCATATCCAGGTCGACACACTCCCTGGTCCTGTACGGCTGGGTGCTGGAGCTAGGATGGACTTCCCCCTTTCCCAGCCATGCCTCCAGGTTGCCAGGGCTAAGTCTGGTTTCCTTCCATCTCATTCTATCCCGGACTTCCATGTCCCCAACTCGACCTATGGCTCTATATGCTTATGGTGGGTAACTTTATGATGAACCTCTTGGGTGGTGTCAGATACTGAGTGGGTAAGCTGCCTTCTCTTTGTGAATGAGATCTTCCAAGAGGCCATGGAGGCTGGGGTCAGAGGCCCCTCCCAGGGGCTGACATCACAACCTAATCTTCACCCCATTCCCCATCACTTCTCTTGGCCCTAGAAACCTCGGAGAAGACAGCCCCTCACAGCCTCTGAGTTTTGGCCTGGAGGTTTTACCAAGCTTGATCAAAGTGGGATGCCCCCAGATGAACCCCAATAAGTAGAGTCTGGACTCATATGAGGAGGCAGCAAGAACAAGTGTTCTTAAAAATAAAATAGAATAAAAACTTGCTGCTGTATTGTTAAGCCTCACATAAACCCAACAGGACTCCCAGCAGTGGACTTCTCTTAGCATCACAGATAATGTGCTTATGTTTAAATCTCTTCCCAGACATGTTGTACACATTTTAGCCCTGAAAACTTGAAGTCAAGGTGATAGCTTTCCCAAGTCCTCTGAGCACAGAGTAAGTCCCTTTAAACCCAGGGAAATCTGCCTTATCATTTAAGGACCAGCTGAAACTATTTCCTTCCAGAACTTTTCACCACCAGACAAAACAAGCTAGTTCTATGTTTTCAGAGCACATTGTGTTGTAGTGATTGGGCAGTTGCTTCCCTGGATGGACTGTAGCCCTCCTGGGGGCAGGAGGCCCCTGTCCTCACTGCCTAATCCTGGACGTGGGGAGAAGAAGCAACGAGGAGTGAGTGCAGACATTAAAGGGCCTGACACCAACTCTGGCTTCAGTAAAGTTAACTTCTCAGAGCCTGTTTCCCGTCTGTAAAACGAGAACACACATCACACTCACATTATGGAACCACTTACTGCAGGGACAGCTCTCAGCACAAGGGCCCTGCACTTGGCAGACGCCGAGACAGGGCAGCTGCCAGCACGTATGAGAGCTAATTAAATGCTCGCTGCACCAGGCTGAATTATGAGTGCTGGATCTCCAGGGGTGGACCCAGTCCAGAGTGTTCAGATGGTGCCTTTCCTTTGAGACCAGGAACCCTACGGGAGTTGGGGCCGGATTAGAGCAGAAGCCCCAAGAATTGTGTGCATACAAAGAGGGAGGAGGACACAAATACCAGGGTCCATTGCGAGAGAGAGGGAAGGGCTTTTCCTATCCTCTTACCCCCTCTTGGAGCGGCCAGCCCCATGTACACCCTCAGGCTGAGGAATCTCATCTTACCCCATCAGATCCGCTTCCCTGCAGAAGCCCTCCGCACTGCAAGCCAGGGGGTGGCCCGCCCCACCCAGGAGCCTGCAGAACTTACCTGCTTGTGCCAAACTCTGGTTCGCTACCTGCTCACGCTGTGCTTCTAATGTGGGCCTCGGACCTCCAACATCTTTGCCCAAACTGCTTCTCTGGTTTTGTCCCTTGAGAATTTCTGGGCGTCTGTTCTCTGCCATTTCGTTCTCATCGGTGTCAACATCTTCCATTTGTCACAGTGCCTGCTCTTGCAGTTGTCACAGGGCACTACTCTCTCCAATTATCTAAGCCCTTAGGATCCACCCAGAAGACGTTCTGCCAAAAAGAGGCTCCTGCAGTGTTTGGGAGACACGTTCTCTCTGTTCATGGGACTGTCATAAACCAGGGTCCGAGAAGCACCTCCAGCTCTTCCAGGACATCCACGGAGACAGCTTCCCCACATCTCTCTCATTTCCAAAGGCAGGGAAGATGACACGCCACTGGGTCCACCGCACCTTCATTTTGCTACTGTGCATGTCAAAATTCCCAGAAATGCATTCCAGGCTTGTTTGTGCTACGATCTTTACCCCTCAGCAAATTGAAGAAATGCAGAGTAGCCGGGGGACCTGGAAACTCTGGGGCTCCCATCGCCCTGCACCCGCACTGTGGGAAGTTGGCGCCTCCTCGCAGTAGAGCCCTGGGGTCTGCACTCCGCACACCTTTCCTTGGCGAGCTTCTGCAGAGGACACAGTCACCACGTTAGCACCTTCCTCTCTGGAACGGGACAGGCCACTTCCCGCCTTGGCCCTCGAAGGAGCATCTGAGACCTCACTCATGGGAAGAGCCACATAGTATCACTTCGGTCCTGGGAAATTTTCAAACAGACCCTCAGATACAGTGCTCCATTGTCAATGGATGGGTGCTACCCGATTATAGAGCATGAGGCTGTGCTCAGACCTCTATACACCAAGTCCACTGTTTGAAATTCCTGCATGCCAAGGAAATTGTGAGAAAAATATTCACAATTTAAACCCAGGGCAGCAGGGATCCTGATACATATGTATTTTCAAACAAAATTGCAATTTGTTTCTTTTTTTCCTCTAATTTGTCTTGGATCTTCCTGATGGACATAAATGTGGAGAAAATATGGCCATTTCTTTCACAGGTGACAGAGAAGCACTGTCTGTCCTGCCTCAGTCAGGCCTTTCCCTTCGAACATCCTCATTAGGGAGCACAGCTGAATGACAATGAGCCATCAACCGCACAGGAAGCAGAGCTGCCCTTGAGCTTCAGGCTCCTGGCTCAGGCCCCATCGGGAGTGAGCGCTGAATTCCTGCCAGTGGTTTCTCTTCTTCCAGGACAAGCTGGGCTGTCACTATGGAGAGCCCATCATTACAGGGCAGGTGGAGCAGGATCTTGATTTGTACCGAAGTTTGGAACAAAGGCCCAGCCTTGTACAGGGTCATCGGGGCATGGGAGACATGGCCAGGAGAGGGCACGCCGCCATCTGCACGACAGGTGTTTCCGGAGGGGCCTCTGCAGCCTCGGCATGCGGCGTGGGAGTCAGTGAGCCTCCCAGGTCTGGGACAATCTGCAGGACACAGAACGGCCCTCTCTGTGGATGTGGGCTTTTCATACTACTTGGAACTTGGGGAGGGCCCGCCAGGTGACGTGGGTGGCGGGAAGCAGGGTATCTCAGGGAGGCTGGTCTCCCAGGCTCAGTGAAACACCTAAGACCCTTCCCACTGCCGCCCTCAGCAGTCAGCCAGGTCCTGAGGCTGCCCCAGACATCAGGAAGAGTGAAATTGCCCTTGTTTCCTGAGTGCCTAATCTCTGCACGAGGACTGCCGATGGAAGATCTCATGGAGTCCTCACATTTTAAAGAAAAGGAAGCACAGTGTCTGAGCAGCTCCACATCCAGCTGAATGAGACGGAGATTCTGACCCAGACCTGCCGCGCACCAGACCCGAGCTGCCCCATCGAGCCACGTCGGCCTCACGGGGATGAGACGCTTCAGCCCTGCGCTTTCAACACCGAGACCATCCGCCACAAACCAGTGTGGAAAGCTATGTTTGTGCTTTTACAGATAAAATCACCCTGAAATTCATTCACAGCTCTGCCTGAGTCTGATAAAAATGTCTCCTGTTCAAAGGCATCCTTCGAAATTCCACCTCAGGAGACCCTGCTGGGGGCTGCTTGACCATGTGGCCATCGTGTCTCCCTAAAACATGTAAAGCTTCCAAGGGCCAGACCCGGCAGGTCAGCCGCTACCCTGCCAACTCCTCGGAACCTGCAGTAGGAACGCCCACGATTAAACAAACACGGGAAAGTAAAAATAAAGAGGACTGCAAGTGGGTTTGGCGCTTATCTTCTTCTCCAACAAAAGATAACAGGTAATTGCTTTTTTATCACCAGCACTTGAAATTTGAAAGTAAAGGAGGAGTAAGGCTTGATATCGCACATAAACTCTGCAGTCCGCAGATGCTTAACTTCCCCTCCTCTGTTAAGGACCCATAGTCAAGTCACCCTGATGCTCTCACACAATGCAGTAAGAAAAATAGCCTAGATGCAACAAAGGAAATGTCTACCTTCTCATATCCCACAGGACGGCTTTATGTGACTGATTACACATATAATCCCCCCCACCCAAAAGAAGTTCCAAATTGTCATCAGTTCTGTAACTGTAGGCTTTACCTAAGAAGAGATGTTTGAACAAGAGGAATGAGACAGTTCATAGCTGTCTCAGAAAGCTGTTGCCTAGCAACCCAGCCCCCCGAAGCACCTGCCGTTACCTGGATCTTCTGAAAACTGAACGTCTTTAATAGACAGCTATTGCCTGCAGCCGCCAAAGCAAAGTGCCGCACAGGGAAGCACCCCCTCCCTCCTTGTGTGTTTTACCAGTGCAAAAGCCTCGTGTCTGAGCTTCAGAGGTTGTTTTCCTCCAAGGTTAAGATCCTGGGGTTCCTCGTCACTTTCTAAGTTCTTCCACAGCTCAGCTTGATAGAAATTTACTCTTTTCTGTCTCAAGAGTGCTCTGGATGCCCAGGAAATCCTACAGCCCAGCAGAGATACTGCTCTTTCATCCAGAAGTAATTCCCCAGGTTTCAACTTATTATTGAAAAACCGTAAATTGGTAATGTTTACTGAATGTTATATATCAAAATTTCTATGTTGAAATTCTAACCCCCAGAACCTCAGAATGTGACCTTATTTGGAGAAAGGGTCTTTATAGAGGTAATCAAGTTAAAATGAGGTCATTGGGGTGGACCCTAATCCAGTATGACTGCTGTACACAAAGGGGAAATTAGAGACAGACATTCACACAAAGACGAAGGCAGAGATTGGGGTGATGCTTGTATAAGCCAAGGGATGCCAGCGATTGCCTGCAGACCACCGGAACACAGGAGAGGGGCATGAAACAGATTCTTCCTCACAGCCCTCAGAAGGGACCAACACCTTGACCTGGGACTTCTAGCCTCCGGAACTGTGAGTCAATAAACATGTGTTGTTTAAGCTACTAAGCGTGTAGGACTTTGTTATGGCAGCCCTTGGCAATAACACAAAGGTTTACCAGTTGCCATGCACTGTGACAGGCGTAGCCTTTCCCTTTCTCATGCAACTCCTACGGCAACTCCGTGTGTGATTAACCATATTGAAGGCACAAGGAAGCGATGGCTCAGGGAAGCAAGTAACTTGTTCAACATCCCACAGCTCCGAAGAAGACAGAATTCAAACCCAAGTCAGATGTCTCCGAAGCCCATGCTTAACCCTGTGCTGTCTGCCTCTGCTTATTCCAGATGTGCTCCCGTCACCCCGCAGTGAGGGGTTTCCTCCAAAAGTAGCTAAAAGCTAAGCTAACTGCTAACCAAGCCAGGGAAACCCCAAAGCCAAGGCTCTATGAAATATTTAGTATGTTGATGGGAGGCATCGTGCCAGCTGAGCTGGAGCCAGGAACTGATCCCTGGCTGTTGGGCAAGAGATTTCTGCTGCAGAAAGCTGAGCCTGGAGCAAAATTACCTTTGAAGTTGATTAAACAGCCTCAGCTCCAGGGCCATGGGGAGAAAGCTCCTGGGGGCAGCCATGGCAGTCCCTGAGGCAGGCAGCGGGCAGGGACTTTCCCACAGAAGAAGGTGGATCAGGCGCTTCAGAAGGATTGTTCATTTTTTGAATACTCAGCAACCCATTTGTAGTTTGAATTACTACATTTAGCAGGAAAAGCAGATCTGCTCTGAATTGGGTCCGTGCTAGGCTTTTGTTCTACAGCTGGGAAAGGCTGAAATTATCACACAGGTGAAGGTCAATTTACGCTACAAATAAGGTCACTATGTTTAGAAAACTAAACACATGGGGTGTACGTGCATGCATGAGAGAGAGGATTCTTAATTGCTACTGGGAGTCTCTGCAGTAGCATCTCACGACAGGAGTGAAGGTTTTACATCAAGGAAGCTACCTCCATGTACTACTATGTTATTTAAAATTTGAGACCACATCAATAAATGCATTTTAGTGATTCTTCTATTTATACAGACCTTCAGCCAAACTACCACAGAAATAAATTCATTCCATAAATGTAGTATGAATGAAATGATGAAGTATTAAAATCTGGGAAAATTTTTTAAAATAAAAAAAGAAATGTAATGCTTATTTTGTGATTTCTGTAAAATGGGCAAAATTTCTAAGACCGATATATTTGGAAAAGTTTGTAAATTAACTTTTTCCAACATGTAGTTATTAAATATGTTACGTGACTTGTGGATTTTTTACAACTTCATACAAACAATGACGTTTTGTTGTAACAAACCAAGAAATGCCAAATAATAAAATTTAGAAAGGAACAAAGCGATCCTTCCCAAGATCACTAGGGGCACTGCCACACAGAAAGATTATGAAGTAAAAAGCATGATGTTGGAATGGAATAGACAATATGCTCATTACTTTGGACAATAGGACTGTCTACCTGTAAACCTGAGGGTTTAAACTGAAAAACTATTAGAACTACTAGGAGGGTTTAGTGATTTAACCAGGATCAAAGCAACCTCCAAGAATCAATAACTTACATGAAAAGCAGCAATAATCAACTAGAAAGTATCAGTAGGAAAAAAATTAACAATGGCAACAAAATTATAAGAAATCCAGGAGCACATCTAACATGAAATATGCAAACTTATACCAAGGGTATCATAAAATTATATTGGAGGAAAATGAGAACTTAATGAATGGGAGGTATAACATGTTTCTGGATGGAAAAGTAAAAATTGCAAAGTCAATTCTGCCCAAATCAATTTATAAAACTCCGTATCTAATCAAGAACTTGACAATCTGACACATAAATTTATGTGGAAGAGAAAATGAATAATAACCAAGGCAATTTTGATAACATACAATGAGAGAGGGATATTGTCATACTGCATATCAAAACTTATTCTGTGTATATTAATATTAATTAAAACAGCATGGTCTGAGCACAGGAAGAGATACATAAAGCCATAGAATAAAGCAGAGTAAGAAATCCAGTATATTTGAAAATTCAGTTTATGAAAAAGGGATATTTCAAATCAAAGGGAATAGTTTAGCATATAATATCAGCAATCCATTTAGGGATAAAATAATGTTATGGTCCATATTTAAAGCCATAAGCAAAACTGAATTTAAAATACACTATAGGTATAAATGTAAAAAAGTGAAATTTTAAAAAATAATAGAATATTTTTATAGTATTGATATCGAAAGTCTTCTTAGAAGACATAATATCCAGAAACCACAAAAGATTAACAATTGGATTATAAAATAATAAGCAACTTCTATATCACAGATGTTATTACACACAAAATTATAAGATGAACGACTGGAAGAAAATACTGATATCGAGGCTATGAAAGCAACTCTTATGATTGTATTAGAAGAAAATACTTTAGAAAAGTGAGTAAATGATTTGAACATAGATTTCACTGAAAAATAATACAATGAGATAATATACATTAAAAAGATGCTGGAGTTCTTTAGCAATTGGATAAATATAATTTAAAACAATATTTAAAGAAAATAAAACAATACCTTGTGCATCAAAGGACATTATCAAGAAGTGAAAAGACAATCTATAGAATAGTTGAAAATATTTGCAAATCATATATCTTAGAAGGGTTTGAGATCCAGAATACAGCAAGAACCCTTACAACTCAACAACAAAAAGACAATCAACTCAATTTAAATATGGGCAAAGAACTTCAATAGACATTCTCAAAGAAGATATACAAATGGTCAACAAGCACAAAAAAGGGTGCTTAATGTTGTTAGTCATTAGGGAATGCAAATCAAAACCACAAGATACCACTTAACACCCACTAAGATGACTATAATTAAAACAAAACAAAACAGAAAATAACAAATGTCGGTGAGGACGTGGAGAAATGGAAACCTTACACATTGCCGGTGGGAAGATAAAATGGTGCAGCTACTGTGGAAACCAGTTTGGCAGTTTCTCAACAAGTCAAACATAGAATTACCTGAGGACGGTGTGATTGTAGATACAAACCCCAAATAATTGAAAACAGGTACTCAGACAAATACTTTTACAAGGTGTTCATATCAGCACTATTTACAATAGCCAAAAGGTGGAATCTATCCAAATGCCCATCCATGAATGAATGGATAAACAAATTGTTGTACATATGCACAATGAAATATTATTCAAACATAAAAAGGAATGAAGTCCTGATGCATGCTGTAATGTGGATGAACCTCTAAAACATTATGTTAAATGGAAGAAGCCAGACACAGAAGTCATATGTTGTATGATTTCCTTTATGTGAAATGTCCAGAATGGGTAATTCAGAGATGGAAAGCAGATCGGCAGTGTTTAAGGACTGGGGGACATTGGGACTAGAATAGGGAGTGACTGCTTCATGAGTACAAGGTTTCTTTGGGGGTGATGGAAACGTTCTGGAACTGGATAGAAGTGGTGGTTACACAACACTGCGAATGCACTAAATGCCAACGAATTGTTCACTATAAAATGGTTAATTTTATGTTGTATGAATTTTACCTAAATTAAAAAAACAATAGCAAGACACCTTTTCTTTCCCTTAGTTTGGCAAACACACACACACTCTCCCCAATAAAAATCCATCGTTGGGTTGTGGGAAAATGGGCTTGTTCTTCCCACACTATTCTACTACTGGTAGAATATTTTGGGGAGGAAAATTTGGTAGTAGCTATTGAAATTTAAAATGTATGTATTTGTGACCCATCAATTTCACTTATAATATTCAATTCTAAGTGTCCCTCAAGACAATATAGATATATATGAATATATATTTTTATATATGTGTATATATATATATATAGTTCGCTGGTGTTTTATTTGTTTACAAAATGAAACCAATTAAAAAATAAAAACTTAACAAATGTGTGGTGTTGGTTTTGTTGAGAGCCTCAAAGGAAAAAAAGTGAACAACCAATTGGTCTCTAATTGCCCTTGAACATCCCTTAAATTGCCCATAAATGACATATATGTGATTTGTGTAAACAACTCTGTATAGCAATAAAAATGTATGAATGTATCTATTTATACTATAATGTATAATATGCAGTTCCGTAAAGTGATTGTAATAAAATTAAATCATTCAAGTGCTACACCGCTTAGACGCACTTCAAACAAACTTGTGCATGTTCAAACTTGCCGGCTCTGCTTGCCCATGGATAACTGAGTATCCGGGCACCTCCGTTCTTTCATCTGAAAAATGGGGATGATAAAAGCACCTGCCTCAAAAGGTTATTGAGAGGACGCGATGAGTTAATTCGGATAAAGGGCTTAGCATCACTCTGGCGCATCTTAAGCACACAGCGAGTGTGGGTATTACAGGCACTCACTTGACATTTGAAAGGAGAGGCAGGTGATTCATAGGCAGTTTTCTATAATTCAGCATCTCAAGGGCTTTGCAGCTGTATGCCAGGACACTGTGGGGTACAGAGAAGGGCACCACGACAGGCTTCCCGTCACCACTCAGTCCCTTGGAAGCTGCAGATCAGCCCATTCCCTTAGACCTGGCCACCAGCGAGGCTTGCGACCACCGGCTAATGTGCTTTTGCCCCGGGCGGCAGAGATTCAACCTCTCCAAGCCTGCACCGTTTCCCATTAGCACATATGCTTAAGAGTTCCCTGTGTTTGTTCTCTGGAAAATAAACTGTTAGAAAGAAAAATCAATTTTCATTAGCAGTGCCATTATTTTCAAGAAAATCCTTTCACAAATGAAAGTGGTTAGAGGACACTGGGAAAGCTGGGATCGGTTTGACCTTCCCCGAAGGGCTCCGTGTGCGCTGACGGGCGCTCAGAGGCTGTCACTCTACCTCAGCCACACACCAGGGTCACGAGAAGCTCAGAGGCTGTCACTCTACCTCAGCCACACACCAGGGTCACGAGATGACACGTGGCTGAAGCGGAAAGTAGGCTGGGTGGGGCTGCGGCAAAATTAAGATCCCCTCCCCCCACAGGTCTGGTGTTGCCAGATCTCCTAGTTTTTTAAGAGAAACTCTATGCCTGAATTTTTATGTGAAATATTCCAATTTTTTAACGTGATCAGCTAATTCAGAGTAAATGACTAAAACTCTTTGGGCCCAAGCAAACACTTCCGTGGGATGTACCTGGCCCAAGGGCCCCTTGGTGGCTGCTGCTGATACACATCTGCCCTTGCAGATTTGAAACTGTGCATCTGGTCACAGACCATGGCTGTGGAGATCAGGAAAACCATCCGCTGTGCTCCTGGGTCCTGCAAAGCCCACTGTTGGAGGGAGGTGGCTTCCCATCCCCAGCCGGTCCCCTCCACGAGAGTGCTCAAGGGCCATGACCCCCTGCTGGGGCCATCCCTGGAAATAACACCAGTAACTCTATAGGGCGCATTCCACACAACTCGCTTAACAAAAGTAAATAGTGAGACACATTCTCCAGCCAGAAAGCCAAGTGAGAATTTTGTTTTTCCTTTCCACGCAAGTCAACGGAATTTGTGACATTGAGCATCTCCGCTTTGTGTGGAGGTTTTAGAAAGATTATCTTAAATGAATATGAAGAAGGATGATGGAATTAGCCAGAAAGAAACTACAAAGCCACCAGGCAATGCTACAGCAGAGTTGATTTTTCTTAAGTGAGTGAATAATCACGTAATTCCCGGGAGAGTTACTCTGAAGCCCATTCTTTCCCAATAGCGTGGCGCCCTGCCTTGCCCTATTGACCCCGCCTGTCTGCACCGCCAGAAGAGTGGGGACCTTTGATCACCTGGTCATGTTCAGTATCTTTGCGCCCTAGCAGGCTGAGTGATGTTGAAGCCAATTCCTAGGCTAGATTTTCCCATCCCTGGAGTGGGCAAAATAACTTTTAAATACCACTGACATGTTTAGAAGAGATAAATGCTGACTTATGATTTAAAAGGTGTGGTCCATGTTATCCTATGCATGAAAATAAGTGTCTTATAGCCCAGCCCGGGTCCTGCATAACACACTTCCCTCCCAGACCCTCCTAACACCCTGGTGCATCCCTGTTTCCCAGTGACTCCCAGCCCTCTTGAATCTCTCACCCAGAGCCAGGTCTCTGCCCCAGGGACCTGTGGGACAGGAGGTGAGATTGAGTATGGAAAAACTCTCCCATGAACTACTGTTCAGGGCACAAATGCACACATCGTGGTTGGTTTTCCAATATCCTATCTCCTCTTGGTTAATGTGTCCCTGTAGCCTTAATTCATTTCTTCTTCCCCTTTTATTATGTTTAACAAAGAAAAAAAGAAAAACCAGAGACTTAAGAGATATGCTTTTAAAAAATATCAAAATGCCTCCAATGACTTCGAATCAGCATTACTTCCACTTCCAAGGAGATGGAGGGGTCTGTTTTTCTTATTCCTCCCAGTAAATACAAATAATATTGTACTGGATGTTATGTATAAAGCATTTATAAGAGCTGTATATTGTATATAAAACAAATATGAGAAGACTCCGAAAGCTGGTAAGAAGAAGGCAGGTGTCAAAGAATGACATGGTGACAAATTTCCTGGGTTTTCTTTTTGACTCCTGTATTCCAGACTTAGAGCTGCCGGAATCAGCAACATGAAAACATTAAGGAGCAAAGACAAAAGACAAAAACAAGCAAAAAAAAAAAAACAAAACACTCCAACAAAAGTTTTCTTTCTAGGCAAAAAGCCAAGAAAAAAAATACTCTAGCCAGATGGAAAACTTTTAGACAATAAACATTCTATTCCAGCCAAACCCTGTAGAATAAAACTGTACCCTGACACCTACATGCCAGCAAAGGCCAGGGGGAAGCTGTAAGGAGGCACCCTGACACTATGGGCAGGGTGATGTCAGAAGAAGCCAGGCCAGGCAGGCAGCCAGAACTTTCATCCCTGCCCACCCCTGATGTCAGTGAAGACCACTTAAAGAGCCCGGACTTCCACCCTCATCCAGTGGCAGTGAGGCACCCCTTTTCCTCCCCACTGTGGTGGTGCCAGAGGAGGTCCAGTGCAGGTTTAGGACTTTAACACCCACCAGTGATAACAACGCCACGCCTGCCCACACACGGTGTCAATGGAAGCCATGTGGGGAATAGTGACAATGCATCCTAGCCTCCCACCCATTGGTGGAGGCCTAGTGGGATCCGGAGCCCCCATCAGGCCCGGGAGCAATGAGGACCCCACCCCCTTGGGTGTCAACTGAAGCTAACTGGGGAAGCTGGACTTCATCTCCAACTGGCAGGAATGAGGGGGCACCCCAATCCCTTTCTGGCCAAAGCAGTGTCAGAAAAAGCCAAGTAAAACAGAAGGTTTAAATAAGATATAGAGTTTTATAACATAACATGAAAATGTCCAGGTTTTAATTGAAAATCTTTCTTCATAACAAGAACCAGGAATATCCTAAACTTAATGAGAAAAGACAATCAATAGATGTCTACACTGAGATGACAAACATATTGGAATTAACTGAGAAAGTTATTAAAGCAACCATGGTAACAGTGCTTCAACTAGCAATTACAAGCACACTTGAAACAAATTTTAAAAAGGCCTCAGCGAAAAAATAGAAAGTCCCATCAAATAAATGGAAATGGCTCAAGCAATCCTCCTGCCTCAGCCTCTCAAGTAGCAGGGACTACAGGCAAATGCCACCACGCTCAGATAATTTTTGTATTTTTTGTAGAGATGGGGTCTTGCTCTTGCTCAGGCTGGTCTCAAACTCCTGACCTCAAGCAATCCTCCTGCCTCTGCTTCCCAAAGTGCTAGGATTACAAGCATGAGCTCCTGCACCCAGCCGCAGTTCTAATTTCAAAAGAAAAGATGGATGAATTGGACTGCAGAAAAATCAAGAATTTACATTCATCAAAAGATACCATTAAGAGAATGAAAAATTAAGCCATAGATACAGAAAACATATCTACAATACATATGTTTATAATGGAGCTGAAAATTCCTATTGTCTAGTGACATTGTAGACATTGTAATATAATAATACAACGCATCACCTTCTCTATATTTAGATACACAAATTATTGCCATTGTGTTACAATTGCCTGTAGCATTCAGTATAGTCATGCTGCATGGTTTGTGGCCTAGGAGCAACAGCCTGTACCATATAGCCTAGGTGTGTGGCAGGCTATACCATCTAGGTTTGTGTAAGTGTGCTCTATGATAGTCACACACAATGATGAAATTGCCTAATGACACATTTCTCAGAATGTGCCCCTGTCATTAAGAGATGTGACTCTAACTAAATTAAAATAACGTAGCAGAAGAGCTAAAATTAAAATGTTTGACAGTACCAAGTTTTAGAGAGGATGTAGGACAACCACCATTCCTACACATTGCTAGTGTGAAGGGAGAGTGATCCAGCCACTTTGGAAAAATGTTGGACCTTATCTACAAAGCTAAAAACCCTCCCTATATGCCTACCTTATGTGACAGCCATTTTTCATTTAGATATATATCCAGCAGAAATGGACTAACATGTTTACAGAAGACACACCTAAGAATATCTGTAGCAGCTTTGTTCGTAACAACCAAACAGTGGAAACAACCCAAATTTCTACCAACAGTAGAACAGATAAGTAATGGTATATTCATGCACTGAACTATGCAGCTATGAAAAAGAACACTGGGCCCTTGACATACAGGAGGGCATGGGTGAATCTCAGACATAATGTCAGGCGGAATAAGCCAGACACCAGAGTATACATTACATGATTCCATTTCCATCAAGTTCAAGTGGCAAAAGTAATCTATTGCTGTGGAAGGCAGAATGAATGGTGGTTACCTTGGTGAGACAGCTGGAGGCAGCAGTTATGGATGAGAAAAGGAAAAGAAGGAGCCTGGACATATTCTATCTTGATTCGGGTGGTGGCGATGGGGCATATACAGGTGTAAACATGCACCAGGCTACCCACCACATTTGCGTTTTTGCTGCATGTCTGTGATCTTCCATTAAGCACAATAAAAATCCACTAAGCACAGTACAAGATTCATAGCAATCATTCCAAAAGTTAGCAATCTACCATTTTTCTTAATTTTACTATCACAATGATAGATTTATCTTCAAACCCATCCTCTGCTACCAATTTTCTCTAGAAATACTGCAGAGGCAATACAATACTTTTAAAGCTAAAATGACTTCTGTTTTTCCTTTTGTCCCAGAAAATGTATGTGCAAGTCAAAGACACTTTTATTTCGAATGACTGCTCCTGCTGATTATACCTGGGTGAGACACTCAGCAAAATGAGCAGCACAATCAAGCCAGTGCCCAGACAGGGAAGGGAAGCAACGCACAGAGGACAGGTGACCATCAGATGCACAGAATAACCTGGAGCTGCAAAAGCACTCGCTGCTCCCTTTAGTCTCACAGCACTAGCCTCCCTCAGGAGTCTTCGAAACACTAGAAAATCTCCCCTGAATATTTCTTTTATTCAGAGAAGACAATCTGATTGTGGTCCCCACAACAGGAGCAATTCCTCCAGAGAGATGCCATCTGCACAATATCAGGAGATGCTACCTTGGAATCAGCAAATGAGACAAGAAAGGTTAGAGTGGTGATACCGTTGGTCCCACCTGACTCCTCTGCATTTCGCTTCTTGCTAATTCTCAACTTGACTTTGGGTTAACCTTGAGTGTTTACAGGATAAACGGAGTGGGCTTTGGAGGTAGAGGGTGTGGGGAGTGCGAAATAAAATATTAAACACAGCAGTATCCAAGCACCAGCTTCCAAACAGAAAAGAAGCTGGCAGAGGTTGATACAATAGTTTACACATCTCATCATACACTGTTTAAAATATGCTAATCAAACCCTCCCAATTCACACTCGGGTCAATGCAGGTGGATTGGCATCAGACAGCAATGCCAATACAAGTCGGCAGGTGGAAGTCCCTTCCCCTACCTGCACAGCTAACTCACTGCGGAAGTTGTCCATTCTTAGAAACAGAGAGAAATGATTATATTCTATAAAGATATCACTACGTCAAGGCCAGAGTTGATTTCACATTGTAATCTGCCATAAATCACCTATGAAATTACACAATTTTGGTGAATGCCTGTGAATTTGTGAAGTGAGTCAGCCTCATGTTAACCAAAATTGGTGAAAAATGTCTGTCTTGGTCTGCATCAGATCATAAAGGAATCTCCACTTTCTGATATTATCAAAACCAGCTGGTTGCCTGGCACACGGTCAACTTACGCCAAGTCATGACCACTGGCTGAGTGCTGCATCCCATAATGATCATTTCAGGCCCTCTGTCAAGATAAAGAAATGATATCTAACTTGTGATATGCATGACTAAAAAATATCAACAGTGGGCACCATTGAGGCACTAGAATGAAAGAAGCAAGGACAGGAAGGAGACACTGGGTGGGGACTCGGCAAAGGGACCCAAATGAAGCCATCCTCTCCCTTCATGCTCAAAATAGAACACGGACAGCTTCTCCCTGTGGTTACCAAACCCTGACATTTTCAGAAGCTTTCCTAGCTACAACCTCATGAAATGATCCTTGAAGTTATATTATCTAGAGAAATTTTCCATCATTGCTTATTTTGATATAATTTCAATAAATGTACAGTATGTGAAATTATTTCTTCATTTCGTCCTGGTTCCGAAAATGAAATTCAATTTATGAACCAGTCTGTGGAACTCCAGCTGAGCACAACAGGCCAGCAGCACATTGTAAGCTGCGGGACCAGGTTCCCAGCGGAGAAAAAATAATAACCCTTTCGGGGCAAGGTGGTCTTCAAGTTCATCTCCAGGGGGTTGAATCGTGGACTTTGGATTCTTAATCAATAGCAGTAACCCACACACCCTATTTCTCTAATCCGTTTTATGATTCCTGAAACGAAGGAACAGGACAGGGTTCCTGCAAAAGTCACGAGGGTCAAACACCCTGAATACATCTGCACACTCCAAGCCGTGACCTGTGGGAGAAACAGAAACCCTGAACCCGAGGGGCAGGCAGTGCTGTCGACTCCAGGGAATCTCCCTGAACGCTCCAGGTCAGAGAGGTAGGGAAAGTTGTTCCTAGGATATATGCCAGCACGATGGTCTCGGTTGATAAGTATTTAATAACTTAAAAAATCATGAAATATTCAAGACATATAGAGGTATAATGAATAACAGATTGTACATACTCATCTCTCAAATTAAGAAATAAATGTTACCTGTACCTTTCCCCAATTAAGCCTCCTCCTCAGGTAGACACCATCCTGAATTTGATGTTTATCCTTCCCAGCAGCTACTTTTATACCTAAGCACGATTCCCTCAGCAATTCGGAGCATCGTTTCCAATGTTGTTAAATGTTTGCAAGTAGTAGCGTGCTTTCACACCCTGCTTCTTCTGCTCAAGATTTTAATGGAGACTCATTCAGGTCAACACATGGAGCTCCAATTAGTTCCTTTTTGCCACTGCGTAATGTAAACGGGCAACCTCTTTCTGATCCTTTTTTTTCCCCCGCTTTCTGAATTGTCTATCTCAGGCAGTGCTGCTTTCACCATCAGATGAGAATAAAGTGGGACGAGGGGGAAACGCCCTCCCCAGGCCTGGTCCCCACACCTCCTCCTAAGTCCTCTCTCTGGCGAGGACGGTGTTGAGTCAGAGACCTGCAAGTCCTTCTGGCAGCCCCTCCTACCCTCCCTCAGCCTCTCCACATCCCGCCACCTGCTCATGGCCTCGCACCAGGCCGTCTTTTTTGCCCGCATGCTGGGGGTGTACCCACCCAGCCTTCTCTCCTTGCCCTAAGCTGAGGCCCCCTTCACTCAGCCCCACGGCAAGTGCCCCAGCCCAGGCTGCCATCATCTCATGCTCGTATTCCGTTACCAGCTTCACTACTGTCAGACTAGACCAGCCGCTAGCCTTGCTGCCAGAGGATCTTGCTAAAACAGAAACTTGAACCCTATCGAATCCCCTTCCCTCCACCGTAAAAATCCTCCAGCGACTTCTCATTGTCTCCAGGATGAAATCCAAACTCCAAAGCGTGACATAGGAGATTCCTCGTCATCTGATCCCTGCCCATCTGGCCGGCCTCATCTCCTAGGAGCCCGCGACTAAAGAGCCGTGGAAGTTCTGCAGACCACCTGCACACCGCCTTAGCCTACATGCGGTTTCTTCCGTGCATGCTCTCTCCCCTGCTTCCTGCCCACTCAGTGCTGGCTACTGGCCCTCAAGGCGGGCCTTTCCTGGGCCTCCACCCATCTGACTGGGGCCCCCTGCTTTGTGGCCCTCAGCATCCCCCATGCCACATTCTTCATCTCTTTTTCCTCACACAGAGGGGGCTCCCAGGTTGCGAGGGATGTGCCTTGTACCTGCATTTCCAGGACTCGGCTCGGTGTCCGCACCTGGCAGTATTGGGTGGATGCTGGCTGAACTGTACCAGGCCACCTGGGGGAAAGTGACGGCCACATGCCATGGGAGACCCTGAAGGGCAATGGTCTCATTAGGGGAGTTAGTGAGAAACCAGTACTGTGAATATGTGGCTGTTCGACATCACCAAAGTTCATGCCTTTGTGCCAGAACTACTTTTATTTAGTGATATATAGAGAACTTTTCTAAAGCCATCATATGCCAGCTGATATTTGAACAATATTCTCTGGCACACCCGGACGTGTTGTTTACGACTATTTATTCTCACAGATCCATGCCTGTGCCCTATAGTTGTTAAATATTTCCAGTGTCCCACCTAATTATTTGTCATCTTGAATTTTTTAAGTAAGTAATAAAGATGTCCCCAGCCCTTCCTGATGCTGCATCCCAATGAGCATCATTCTTAAGTAGTAAAACCCACACGAAGGCTTGTCCCTTCATCAACGGGGCACACGTGGCTCCGCTTTTGCGTGGACACTTGCTATCCTACCCATCAATAATGTTCACTCTCATCTGTCACTTCTCAGTCGACAAGGGCAGGTCCTGTGTGTGCACCATCCCTCCTACAGTGCCAGTCAGAACTGTCACTGAGAGCAGGGCGAAGGTAGCTGGGGAAAGCCACCTCCCTCAGCATAGCAGCAGGGACCTCCCCACCGCCCCGACCCTGCCCCTCTCCCCCCACCTCTGTCTCAGCTCGGCAGATCCTCTCACAACCGCTGCTCCAGGTTGTGCTGGAGGGACCGGTCTAAGGGTGGGTACCAGAGAAGTGGGGTGACCTCTGCTGCATCAGAGCAACACCTCAATGGCTTAAAAAACCAACCAACCAAGAAACCTCACCTTGTTCTTATATGATGCCATCTGGCCAAGTCAGGGTATTTTATATAACAGCTTAATCCAGAGGGGCTTTCCTTCAGTAAGCAAATCAGGACTATTTTTCCTGGAGTTTACTAACAGCTCCTGGTCATGCTCAAAATTTTTGCTGGAAATTCTACTGAAATTAGACCCTTAGGAGTTTCAGAGAAAATGCAGTATTACATTATAAATGATAAACAGTGAAATTAGACACCTTAGAGAGCTTCATGATATTTGGCTTTTTTTCTATTTTCCCTCCTAACAGCCGGCTTATATGCCTGAAGGTTGTACATTCTTAGTTTACAGCATTTGCACTTAACAATGAACATCATATTTCTACATAGCGTCTCCATCCTTTCCTCCAACAATCTTAAGTTTGTTCTTTGAGCAAAGCCACACATAAAAGAAACATTCTTCCTTTTCACCAGACAGTTCTCTTGGCCAGCAAGAATGACTTTCAGAACAAAATAAGCCACCACTCTCAAGTTTTAAGTGGGTAAAACTTACCCCAAGATGAAAACACACCAGGATTAGAGCTTTCATTTTTAATTTCAGCATTCACTTGCAATAGGAGGAAAACTGAAATTAATTTTCCACTTTACTTCATTGGCAAACTATTTTTCACTTTGCTGAATGTTCACGCATGGTGATAAATGGCAAATAATAAGCCGCCAGCGCACTCAGCGCACGGTTGGAGGCCCCGAGACATGATTTTAATGGGCACAGTCACGTGTCTCTTCTCCCCCATGAAGCCACTCTGTCCAACCCTGACTAGGAAGGACCTTCAGTGATGCTGCAGGGCATAGATCTCAAACCAGAGTGACCCCATGGGCATCACCAAAAACTGTACCTACCTCCTCACTGAGTAAGAGACCCCAGCACTGCAGCTCTTTGGTGACAGCCACGGGAGCAAAGCCATCGTGGGCTTTGCAGGTCGTGCTGTCTCTGCCGCAGCTGTTCATGCCGCCGCCGCAGCACGGGACCCACCACAACATACACGAATGAACAGGCGTGGCCACATCCACCAAAACTGTACTTCTGGACATTGAAATGTGGGTTTCATATAATTATCGCACATCATAAAAGATTATGCTTCTATTCTATTTTTTAACCATTTAGAAACACAGAAATATTCTCAACTCAGAGGTCTTACAGAAACAGGCAATATGATTTTCTAGGACAGCATCTTTGGTCCTGCAAAGCCCATTGTTCCTCCCTCCCCTGAGTGCCTCCCTCAAGTTGTTTGGAGGAAACTAAACTCCCCCATCTAATTTAAGATGTGAGTGCAATGCGTGGATATTCCCTCCTCTTCCCATCACTGCTTTGCACCCTGGCTGCTCTCAAAGAGGGGCTCAGAATGGATGAAATATTGAGTCACTATGTGCAGTCAAAGGTATCAGGACAGCTGGGGAAAAAATCAGGAGACGTTCTAGAGGAAAGAATCTTTGAAAAGTGCACCAAGGATATAATTGATAGGCTGCTGCTGTTCCAAAGGGTGGGCCCTCGCCCTCTAATTAATCTTAATGGTAGCGCTGGCTGCTTCTGCTCTTGGTAGCACAACAGAAATGCGCGACATGTTTCATTCGCGCACACATGAGGCTTGAATACCCCAGGAGAGCGTGAGTCCGTGGGGATGAAATCGCAGCGTGGCAAGCATGCTAGAACTCTGCAGCCAGCAGAGGAGAGTGTGGGTGTGAAATTGCAGGCAGTTACATTTCATCATTGCTCCACAAGTTTCTGCTGAATTCATTAAAATTTGCTCTCAGGATGGGGCTGCAGGACTGGAATTCCGGGGGTCCTAATGACAAAAAGGAAAGCAGATTTCCACTCTCTGTGTGGCAGGGAGCCACAGAATGTCCGTGGTGCAGTGAGGCTTGGATGTGACTGAGAAACGTCATCTCCTGGAACTGCAGCTGCAAATTAAACAAGGGGACTCTCACGGAAACAGCGCCTGCATTCCAAGCAGAGCGAAGGGAGCAGAGGCCAGGCAACAGCAGATGTGTACCCAACAGAGGGGACAGCCCCCTCCCGCTGGCCCCAGGTGGCCTGCTAAGCACCCATCAACACCTCCAGATACGAGTGCAGGCAGAGAGGGGAGGTGTAAATTTGGAAGTTAAGTGAGAAAGAACCCCACTGAGAACTGAATGATAGAGGCAAAAGCTGTGACCAGAAGGTCCCCATAATTAGAAAACAGTGATGGAAGAGCTTTGGGCTGGCAGGAAGCCTCCAGTTTCCTGGCAGCTGAAGAGGCAGAGGGCCCACCCCCCAGCTGAGGTGCTGACCGGTTCCTCTCCCCTCTGCCCCAGCCGGACAGGCTGCCCAGAGGAAGCCGCAGGCCCAGCAGCTTCCTGCCGGTGTTGGTTTATCAAGAATGTTTGTCAGCACAGCCTGGAGGGGCCCTGACGGAGGGAGGGAAGGAGGCCCCTTCTCACTGTCTGCACTCTCGGGCTGGCATTTGCCACCTTCCTAGATCTGGGTAGACTTGCTAGACACCCTCCTCCCCTGCCTTAGGCAGCATGGAAGCAAAGTCCAAAGGCCAGGCCGCTGCCCAGGACAGACGTCCACGACCAAGGCCAAAGGACTGGTGGAGGAATGGAGCCTACCAGCCACACAGGCAACGCGAGACATTCTTACCAGGATCCCTCCTCAATGTAGACAGCACGAAACAGAACAGTCCCAGACAAGCCAGATGGAAATCCTGGCTCTGCTAATTGCTACCTGTGCCACGCCGGTGGCCTAAGTAACCTTGCTGATAGGCACATCGTCCCACCTGTCAAACGGACACAAAGCAACCTGCAGAGGCTCAATTAGCAGTTCCTATCCCTTCCCTGGGACAGGACGATTTCGGATGCTGAAGGCACAGTCAGTTTTAATGGGCATCCATTGCATGGTTACCGACAATCCTCCTGTCGCCTGCTGCTAAGAGGCCCACAACCATAACAGTCAACAATACCAGGGAACAGAGCCTGCCAGAGCCCCCCAACCAGGACAGCAAAGCCATCAGGAGTCTTTCCTTTTACACTTTACAAATATGCATGACCCTATCTGCCAACACAGGGCTGCATTTTCACACATTGGAGAAACTGAGATTCCCGAGGGGTGTGCTGCATCCAGGCAGAGACACACATCAGTAACATGGAGCCAGCCATGGAGGGAGTATTTACACCACAGAAAGTGGCAAACACTACAACTCAGGGCAAAACCCCCACCCCAACCCCAGCTGGCTGTGGTCAGAGATTGACCACCATACGCCGACCATGTCCACACCCTGCTGCGGGCTCGGGGGCAAGCTTGTCAGCAGTATACTGTGTGAGGCCAAGCAGAGGCCCCTGGTCCACAGCACGCGCCACCCACCCCCACCGCATCTGGCCCGTGGCAGGACGGGCCCTGAGGCCAAGGCACAGTGAAACGGACCCAGAGCAGGACGACGGGGCCCCACCTTGGCTTCATCAGTGTTTAACCAGGAGCTTTACGTGGTCAAACGCAGGACTCCCAGCTCACTGGCAGCGCAACTGTGGGAAAGAAGGGCTCTGGCCCCTCGACCCTATTTTCCATCTGTAATAGAACAATCATAGTCGCTTTTTTGGAGGGCCGTTGTGAGGATTCCATGAGAGTATTCATGTGAAAATGCAGAGACCAGCACGTGGCGCTTTGGTGACAGTCACAGAGGCGGCTGTGATGCACCAGCACCTCGCCGGCTCACACAGTGGAGGAATCTGAGCTCTGAATGGAATGCACGCAGGATGCGGGGCATCCTTCCTCCAGACTTCACTCATCTGTGCTCAGTGAAACCGTTTGCACCTGCTGAGGACCAACCAGGTGCAGCCCTGCCTTCGAGTAGCACACAGTCCCTCACAGGGGCCAGACAAGGGCAAGGCAAGACCGGAGGAGCTCAGGTCAGGCCGTCTCAGCCTTGGCACTGCCGACACGTGGGGCTGGGCAGTCTCTGCTGTGGGTGCTGTCCTGTGCACGTGGGATGTTTAGCAGCATCCTTGGCTGCTGCTCACTAGATGCCAATAGCCCTACCCTGCTCCAGGGTAGGAAAGGGCTCCAGACATTGCAAATGTCTCAAACTTGCTCTGGTTGAGAACCGTAAGCACAGCTGTCTGCTCAAGGGGCCATGAGGGCAGAGACAGGGAGTCTAGACCTCCCGGCCATGCAGATCTGCAGGCTCAGAAGAGATCTGGAAAAGTGTATACCAAAATGTTGCAGCAACCTTCCTTTCCAAGCTGAGCACTTTGATATCCGTGAACTTTGTAACCATCCTTGCAGACAACAAGGAGGAAGACCCACCCCACCAGGTTGCAGTGAGCATGGGAAGGTCCAGAGGTGGTGACCTTAACCTGGGTCCTACAGGCCATGTCCTAAGAGGCAAGGGTGACCCCACAGCAAAGCAGCAACAGGAACAAAGTCCCTCTGTGGGTGCCATCCTCCTTCCATACCAAACTCAAACCAATAGTCAAACCTAAAAACCTTCAGTGAGCAAACAGCCTGGCTCTCAGAGGACACGGTCTTGTCCGAGCAGCATGGAGACCAAGTCCTGTTGGATTTTGTGTCCTGGGCACCCACCCAGTTCCTGGCTCGCTGTTGGTACCACCCGTGTTTGTTGAATAAACCCTCCCTTGCATAGCAAAGAAACTATGGCCCCAAAAGGGACTTTCTCAAGGTCTCAGAATATATCAGGATCCAACTAAGATTAGAAGTGAGAAAAACAATGATATGTGATGGCTACCACCCCCAAGCACTCACCCAGGGCCAGGCGCTAGGCCAAGGCGATGGCAAATGTCATCATATCTGGTCTTCAAGGCACCCCATGAGTTAGGTATGGGATTATCCCCATCATTCCATAGGGGTGTAAGTGATTTTGTCAAGGTCCCACAGCCAGAAAGTGAGAGGGTGGGAATCAGAGCCCACGCTCCTGAAATCCAAGCCACATGCATTCCCCCCTGAGCAAAGAGGTAATGGGTGGGTGAAAGAGGTGACCGGCCAGGTGTGGGACTGCATGCACGGGGCCACACACACTCAGAGCTCTTGTCTTCAGCAGAAAAGAAAGGGTGCACCTTTTGCAGCCTGAGACTTCCCTGATTGAAACCATAGCAACCTCCTCCATCTCCCGGAGGAGTGGCCGGCCCTGTTCCACAGTCCCTCTGGCACGCGGATTGGCTTTGTGCGTCTTCCTCTCTGCCTTCTCCATGTGTGTGGTGTGACTGCCCAGCATCCTTCCCTCCCCTCCCCCTCCCCAAAGTTGTCTGATCAAATATTAAAATGAGGACTTCTCTGTGTGACTCAACTGTAAGCTTAGGAATAAGACTCTAGACCTGAGATACAGATAGATACAGACATAGATATAGACTTTAAACTTGTACATCAATTTGCTGTCACTCTCCCTGAAAACAAGCACTTGTGGGCATACCAAGCCCTACTTTAAAAAAATGTATTTCATTATTAGCATCGGAAAATTGGCATGTTTCCAGCAAAACGAGAAACTTCTTGACACTCAGTGGTCCAGGGCTCTGCACTGTGGCAGCTTAAGGTCCTTTAAAGCTCCTTGTCATTTGAACAAGTTGGAAACAGAAAACAAAGGGATGGAAAAGCAGCCGTCCCGGTGCAAGCGCTCTCCATCCAGGGGGAAGCAAAGTCTCATCAGCTTTGACGTGGCCCATGCACACATTCCTCTCTAAGAGCCCCAGACCCTGGTCCCAGTATCCCCCCGCTGCCCCGCTGCGTTGTTCTGAACTGAGCTAACTGCCTTTCTGATGCACAGCTGCACCACACGAACGAATGCACCTGACACCATGTGACCAGCCACTGAGGGCAGGATCGTTAACATAAATATCGCTCCTCCACGTCACCCTTCCGTTCCAACACCCCCCTGAGCACCACGTCCCTCTATGCATCTCTGCATGTTTCCAAACTGCTCCACAGTCGCCAGTCGCAGGTTTGCCCCCCGAGTCCCACAAGTGACTCATGGACTGGCCGGGCGTGGGGTGGAGAGACAGGCTCAGGAGTGGGATGCCGGGTTCCAGCCCTGACTCTGGCATTTGTGCAAGGATGGACTCGGGTAAATTATTTCTCCTTGTCCCAATTTGGTTTCTTCACCTTTTCAACATTCGTGATCATGATACCGTGTGATGGGGCTTTTCAATGGACCAAAGGGAAATATCTGCGCTTGAAAGACAGCAGCCAACAACAGATGATGCTCATTACATTCCCAGTCGACTGATATTCACAGAGGGGCCCCATGTGTCAGGCACTGTGCCAAGTGCTAGAGATAACACATGAAGAAAGTGGACCATCCTTGCCCACAGGGAGAGAACTGGCCTTCAGGGGACAAGAGAGGAAAACAGAGAATTACTTTCAAGATTCAGCAAGTTCTGTGATGGAAACACAGGGGGTGAAATGAAGGCTACCAGGGCGGCCTCCCTGAAGCACCAAGTGCAAGGTGAGAAGGAAGGAAGCAGCCAGCAAAGGGAAGCTTAAGGGTGTTCCCAGCCACAGGCAACAGCCGGTGTAGACGCCTTGAAGGAGGAAGGACCTTGGTGAGATCAAGGAACCCGAAAACTTCTCAAGTATTTCTGAACCATGGAGAAAGAAGCAGGGGTATGTGTCACCCTCAAGCTTAAAAAAAAAAGGAAAGAGAAAAGAAAAATGATGCTTCTTTTTAGCTGGCAACCCAGCCCATTTATGGCGGCTGTACTCAATGATTCACTGTAATCCTTGTGAACCAGAGGCAACAGCATGCATCTAAAAGAAATATCTCTTTAAAAATTAAATAAAGCAAAAAATTCTCCACGAGTGCCAGTGTCACGCTCCACGCGGAGCTCTGCACTGACCGCGTTCTCCTACGTTACCGCAGACCCAGGTTTCCGCAGCACCATCTCTCTCCTCTCAATCTCCCTGCGCAGCACACTTCACCCCTGCAGACTCAGAAACTCCTCAGGGCGGGGACTTCATTGAGGTTGTGTCAATCAGCGAAGAGCTGGGTGCGTTTTCAAGAGCGCTGGCACGCAGTGAACTTCACACACTGCCTCGATTTCCTCCCTCCACTCCCCACGCCAGCTTGTTCTTTAAGTTGCAGGAGTCAAATGCATTTAAATGGACCCCAGGAAGTTAATATATTACTACTCAGTGCAGTTTTATTTCACAGTACCATAATGTCATACTCAATGATTTTTAAGCAATAAAAGGAGTTACTTAAAACTTAATTAGGAAAATTTAGAGACTATATAGGGTTCTTGGTGAATTTCTAAAAACTTTGGAATAATGCACTGACATTGCTGAAATTTAGCTCATGGAAATCCCAGAAAGGGTTTTTGGAGCTACTATAAAGTCATTCTCAAGGGTATTATTTCTTAGTCTCACTGAAGGTATGTTTCTGAAAAGAAATAAGAAGCCAAACAGGAATGCCACCGCTCCTGTGAGATGCAAATCCCGTGTTCCTGTCCTGTTTCTGTATTCTTCGGGGAGGTCCCTAAGTATCCTTTGTCTTTCATTATACTGGGCTACAGCCTTGCTCTTTCCCACATTTCCAATCTCTCTCAATCTTTCAAACTAATGTGATCTCATTTAAAAAAGAAAAGGAAAATTATTTGAGTCATAATAGAGTCTTTATCAGGATCCGGGAAGTATATTCCTCCCTGCTCCTGCTGCGGTGCTTCCAGACAGCGGTCCCAGTGCCATTTCCATCCCATCCCCTTCACAAGCCAGTCCCCTGCCCTGGGGCTTTCTCTACTCCCATTAAATAGATGAGCCGGCCTGCAGGGGACTGCCAGAAAAATAAATGCTGGGTTTGGCACCAGTTCCTTCTAAACAAGGCACAATTGGAACCGTAAAGGCAATTAGAGGATGCTGCCAGCGAGCGCAATGCACGCAGCTACTGACCCGCAACGTCGCGACGTCCGTGTCCTTCGGGGGACACTGAGACTTCTTTCAGAAGTGAGGGTGAGGATGCAATCACTTTTCAAAGACAGGAATCATTCATTCTCACCCCCATGGGGGCTCCCACAACCTCATTCTAGGCCAAGGGGCGGGTGAGACTCACCAGGGCTATTATACTCTGTCTCAGGATGGCTAGTGCCGAGCCCGGTGGCCCGAGTCACCCAGGGCCAGCACAGTCGGGAACATGGGCAGCCGGACAGCTCCTGCTCCAGAGACTCTGGGCAGTATGGCAGTGGGGATGGACCTGTCACCTGTTGCTCCACCACTGGAAGCCCAAGGCATCCCAGCACCCAGGGAGGAGACTGGGGAGGGGGAGGCACTTGAATAATGAATGCCTCTCACCCCCCCATTAGCATTCCATTCAAAGGATGCTAATGAGGCATCCATTTCTCCTCCTGGCTTCAAAGGAGAAGTGCCTCTGGGCCTGTCAGACTGCCTGCAGGTTGATCCTCCACCCACTCCTGGCAAGGTGACAGGGTGACAGTTCACTATGGACTGGATATAACATCCCTGGGGGAACCCAGGACTCCAGGCATAAATAAACCCAAGGCCTCAGGCTGCTGGCTACCAAACCCAGCACAAATGACATAATACACTTTCCAGTCAGAGAGCTGGCACCTGGGATCTGTGTCCCCTCAGATTACGATCCTGCTGGAGATGGTGGCAAAGGCAAAACCTCAAAAGGCCCCGTAACACCTATGTTCCTGTGAGGGTCCTCTGAAAACACCCGGGCCTTGCACAGCCCTGTGCCTCTCCTGTGCCTGTCCCTACCTTGGATGTCCTCCTTGAGCCCCTCCTCCAAGCGAACTTCCTGGCCTCTGAGAAGTCTTTGAGGGAGAGCAGAGCACACCACCCTACACAGAACCCACAGCTGCCCACAGGCTCTGCTGTTTCCCTGCCTGCTCCAATGTCGGGTGCAAGGAGACGCTCAGAAAGTACTTCATAAGCAGGAGAAATAACTTTCCCTTTGCCTTTTTAACCCTTAATAAACAGTGGTTGCTATTTTGTTCAAATTCTACTTCATGCAGGCAGAGTGAGGATTGAACCCTGAAAACAGGCCCTGTCCCATGCTGGTGGACTTACTTTTTAGTTTAACAGGCAGAAGTTTATTGCAGTTCACGTTGGCTTAGCAAAAATGTATTATGTTCTTTGCTCCAAAACAAATTCTAGTGATCAAAGACTTAAACATTAAGGAATAAAGCCATAGTAGTAGGAAAAGGGGAATATTTTTATCATGGGAGTGAGAACACCTTTCAAAGCAAGATTCCAAATCCAGAAGTCATGAAAAACTAAAAATTTTGATGATGTAAAAAATTATGTTCTGCATGATGACAAAAAATACACTATAAACAAAATTAAAAGATAAAATCTGGCAGAAATATCTTGAACACTCATGTGAGACAAAAGATGAATTTCCTTAATACATAAAGAGCTCCTAAAATAGGTAAGAAAAGGAAAAATGAACAAAACACATGAGTGGTAGTTCACAGGAAAAACTTTAGACATGGCTTTTAAATGTGAAAATGTTTAACCTCACTATAAAGAAGAAAATACAAATTATTGAAACCTGTAAAGGATATTAGAAGACAGGAAAATTAAAGGGCAGTCTCTCCCCAATATAAATGCAAAAATCTTAAACACAATGAGTAAATCAAAGCAAGTGATGTATAAAAAGAATGATACATCAAGATCAAATGGGGTTTATTGCAGGCATGCAAGGATGGCTTAACATTTAATAGATCAATCAATGCAATAAACAATATTAGGAGGGAAAAAGAGAGGAAAATAACATAAACATTTTGTAATACATAAAAAAATTTTGATAATACCCATCACTTGTTCATGAATTTCTAAAAAATGAAGTCTTAGTAAACCAAAAATAAGAAATACACTTCCTTAATGTGATAAGGGGTATAAGGAAATTTCATTCTTAATGGTAAAATATTGAAAGCTTTGCTTTTGAGGTTCAGAAATGAGATAAAGATGCTTCCTCTAGCCACTGTATTCAACATGCTCTGGAGGACTGGCCCAGTAAAATAAGACAAGAGAAAGAAATAAAAGGCAGAAGCATTAGAAAGGAAGAAATAAAATTCTCATTATTTAGATTATGATTGTGTATGTAGAAAACCCAAAAGAACCTAAACACTATTAATATTAGAATTAATACATGAAACTAGTAGGGTTTCTGGGTATAAGAGAGAAAGATACAAAACTTAATTGTATTCCTATTTACTAGCAACAAACAAATAGAAAATAAAAGTTTTTAAATTATGTCATTTATGATAGCATTAAAAAGTCAAAACACTAGCAATAAATCTAACAAAAGCCGTGCAAGACCTCTGAGCTAATTTTTTTTTAATTATTTAAATAGAGAAAATACAAATAAATGGAGGGATATATCATGTTCATGGATTGAAAGACCCCGTATTGTAAAGATGTAGATTTTCTGCCAAATTGATTCATAATCCAACACAATCCCAGCAAAATTTCAGCAGTATTTTTTGTGGAAATTGACAAACTGATTCTAAAATTCATATGGAAATTCCAGGCAATCTTGAGAACAAATCTTACACAAACAGATATCAACTCATGTTAAAGTTACAACAATTAAGACAGGGTGCTACTAATGAAAGGATTGGCAAACCAACCAGTGGAAATGAATTGAGTCCAGAAACAGATCATCCCCTGATTTGTGACAAATGTGACCCTATAATGCGGTGGGGAAATGATGGTCTTTCAATAAAAGGGATTAGGTCAAGTAGCTATCCACGTGAGAGAAAAATGTATCTGGAACCCTGCCTTACATTATATGCAAAAGTCAATTCCAGAAGGATAAGATCTTAATGTTAAAGGTAAAAATATACAAAGCTTTCAGAAGAAAACTTAGACAATAACATCTTCACAAACTTGGAGTAGGCAAAAATTTCTTAAAGAGAAAATGTATTATTTATAATGCATAAAATACTAATAAAGTGGTCTTTATCAAATTAAGAACTGTTCATGAAAATACACCATTAAGAGAGTGAAAAGACAATCATACAGTGGGAAAAGATGTTTATAATATATATACCCAACAAAGAATTTGTATCTAGATTCTATAAAGAACTCCTGCAAATTAGTAAGAAAAAGATAACCAACTCAGTTTTAAATGAGCAAAGGACTTAGGCTTTTCACGAAAGAGAATGTCCTAATGGCTAACAAACAAAGCGAAATGTGCTCAACCTCATTAATCATCAAGGAAAAGCTAAAAAAAAAAAAAAAAATACCATAGAAACCTACTACACACCCATGAGAATGGCCAAAATGGAACAGCTGGAAAATGCCAAGTGCTAGCAAGAACATGGAGCCTCTGAAATTCTCAAACAGTGCTGCTGGTACTGAGGATCAGTAAAATTACTTTGTAAAATGGTTTGGCATGCCCGGTGTTTACCCAAAGACATGTATAAGAATGTTTATAGCAGCTCTGTTCATGACAGCCCCAAACTGGAAATTACTCAGATGCCCAGCAACAATCGAATAGATAAATAAATTGTACATTTGCACAAAGAAATTCTACTCAGCAATGAGAATAAATGAACTACAACAACAAAACAATCTCACAAACATAATGTTGTATGAAAAAGGCCAAACACAAAAAATATATATTGCAGGATTCCATTGACACAAAATATAAAACAGGCCAATGATCTAGCCAATATATTGATTCCAGGACGGAGTGACTGCAGAGAGACATAGGGGAGCTTCAGGGATATAAGTCGTGTTCTGTTTCTTGATCTGGGTCCTAGCTATATACATGTGGTCATTTTGTGAAAATTCATGGGACTACACACCTATGTGTATTTTTTGGTATAGACAGTACACTTCAATTAAAAGTAAAAAAAAAAATAATTTTTACTCTGTTCTGCTTTTATGGGTAGGCATTTTGTGCTACTTGTCCAGGTAGCAACAGCACACACTATATCCTTTTCTCTACAGAAGCAGGGACCACCAGGTCAGGCTTATCAACCACTCACATACCAGTGTTTCAGCAAGATTTTATTCTGACAGCGTTTCACAGATCTATATTTCTTGATGCAATTTACACCAAACAAATTTTGCTGAACTCTGTTCAAAGACCATTTGAAACCTGTAAAAAGTTTAGCATGTATTAATATATTATTCATAGCTAGAGAAAGGCCAAAAAAAACCCACATAAGTAAAGTTTTCAGGAACAATCTCTTATTGAAAAATCTCCCATCATTTTACTGCATTTTATTGTGAAGTATCTCACATATAAATACATGTTGGTGAAGTAATGAAAAAAAGAGCTGATTCTTACTGAGCACTTATATGCCAGACTTTGTTACAGGTACTTTTCATGCATTAACCTGCATTTATTCTTAGGACAACCCCACAGTGCAAGAATTTTTATTATTTCCATTTTATAGATGAAGAAACTGGGGGAAGGAGCATTTTGTTCAAAATCACAGATCCCTTATATGAAGCTGACAGAGCACAATCCAGGCTGCCTGATTCCCGTGCTGAGGACTCTACCTGGGAATGGTCTTCACCCACACAGTGAGCTGCGGGTCTTGGTCTCGGTGTTACATGAACTTGCCTCTCCTGGGCTGTGGTGCATTTCTTAGGGGTAGACATCTGACGTGGGAATTGGTGCATTTTCCAGTCGGCATCCAGAAGCTGATCTAAAAGCTGCCCAGTGAGGGGGATAGGAATTGGTAAGGGGACACCTGGGGGAAGGAAGGCACGCAGATCCTCACTGCTGTGGCCCCGGGGTGCCCTGGCTCTCTCTCCTCTGAGACCTGGATATTCAACTCTTCCTTGGATCCTACAAGATCTAGATCTTTTTAAATAAGTCTATTTTTCCAAAAGCTAATTTGGGTTGATTTCTCTCCCTGCAACGAAAAAGAAAGACCACTAAGACGTTTATCCTCTAATTCTCCACAGCATAAACAAGAAGTGCGTGTGTGTGTTTGTGTGCACACGTGAGTATGTGCTATGTGTGCATGAGTGCCTGTGTGTGTGTATGTGGTATATGGATGTGGGTCTGTGAGTGTGGGTGTGTGTACATGCATATGTGTGCATGCGTATGTGCTATGTGTGCATGAGTGCCTGTGTGTGTGTATGTGGTATATGGATGTGGGTCTGTGAGTGTGTGCACACACATATGTGCATGCATGAGTGTGTGGTATGTGTGAGTATAGGCTTGTGAGTATGTGTGCATGTGTATGGGTCTGAGTCTGTGAGTGTGTGTGAGTATAGGTGTGTGTGTATGTACGAGTGTGTGTCTGTACATGTTCTTGGCCCTGTTTATCCAACAGTCATGACTGACAATGACAGTGGTTACAGGAGGCACTTATTTACCTTTTCAAGGCAAAACTACAGGTGTCCAACCAGAGAGCACACAGCTTGTCTGACAACAGCTTGCTGAGGCTGGTTGACTCGTAGGGTGGAAACGCTGGGAATACACACTGCGTCCCCTACTGCCAGCTTAGCTTGGACCTTGGCTACAGGAGCTGTCTCTCCGCTGCCTCAGGTAGCCTCTGTGCAAATGGGGACTAACAGGAATATTCACGCAGGGCCTTTTGTTCTGAAGCACTCAAAGCAATTGGAAGGAAAAGGCCACATTACAGCGGGAATTCCAGCCCCAGAGTTCATTTGATCTTCAGGGGTGAACCAGGGAAGGGCAACAGTCTGATTCTCCAGCCATTTTCCTGGGAACACATCTTTGATCTGGGCTAGCCGGCAGGGGGCTGTCAGAGAGCTGCCCGGTGCTGTGGACTACATGCTGGCTGGCCCTGCTGCCATGCCTCTGGCTGTGCCGTGCACCCCTGCAGACGGTCCCGGAGTGCTCTGCATGGGCTGCATTGTCAGGTCGGTTATGTTTCCTCTCTTCTCCCTTCTCAGGGGGCAGACTTTTGCCTTTTGTCTTTTCATAGGTTGGTCATCCTTTGCATGGCACGAAACCGATGGGTAGGGTCCAAGTTGAACAGTAGCTCACTTTTGCCAGTGTCCGACGGGAATGCAGTACACAGGTGTCACATGTGGCCACATAAAATGAGCAGAACGCCTTCTCCACATTTTGAAAATTTCCCACGTTGTGAATCCTACACTCTAAGAACATAAAAAACTATATTTTCCAACATTCTTGGCTGAGAATGCAGATACGTAACTCAGACGCCACCAGTCAGACACTCCTTGTGCCTGATTCAGAGGAGACAAAAACCCGTGGTTTGTATGAGGGGGTGGGGTATGTATATAATGACAGAGCTACGGAAATGAAGGAGGAAGTACGCATCTTTCCATTTGGGTCTGTTTATTTTCCTTTCATGATTTTATTTCCTTCTGGTTTTCTAATTATCGTAAAAATGACACAGTCCAGAGATGCAAACAATATCCCACACTACCTCCAATAATCTCAAGGACTCAGCAAAAAGCCTCGGAACAAAGGTGCATTGGACCACCCACAACTTGAAAATATGTGCTACTCACCACTCTTAGGAAGTGTCAGGTGGTGTCACGGAACGGTGGATTAAGAGACTGTTGCTGAAAATGGTTCAAAGTCATTCTGCAGGAGCGTTTCTCAAACTTCGCTGGCACCATTGGTGTTTGGTGCTAGATAATTCCCAGTTTTGGGGTTGTCCTGTGCCTTGGAAGCTGGTTAGCAGCATCCATGGCCTCTATGCATTGGATACCAGCAGAGTCCCTCCCCATGGCTGTGACAGCCAAAGATGTCTCCAGACATTGTCACACGTCCCTGAGGGACAAAACCAGTCAAAACCATTACTCTGAAGGTAGGAAGAATAGTGCCCTTTGCCGAAACAGAGTGCAGGAAACAGCTGTGTGTGTGTGCATGTGTATGTGTGTGCGCGTGTGTGTGTGTGCACGTGTGTGTGTGCGTGTGCGCACACACATGGGCACTGTAGCTTAAGAAAAACTCAACAGTAGTCCTTAAGTCCCAATGTAATTTTTTTTTAATCTGTGAAACATTTGGAGAGGAAAAATGGTTATGAATTCTAATATAAAGAGCTCAAAAATCTCTCATCCTCAAAAGTCATCTCCCTCTATTCGGGATTTTATATTGAACACAGATCCCAGGTTGTCTAAGAGATCCCTTATCCAACATTATATTTCAAGTTTAAAAGCTCTGAATTTATATTCTTAAATTTCATTCTGTTTCATATTTATGAGGGTAAGCGTTATCAGTTCTGCTCTTTTAAATAATCATTTCTTGGCATTTTCCTGCTCAGACTTCAGCCTGGCACTGTAGGCAGTTTTCTCTTATCATTTGGAAGGAGTCGTGCCCTTTCCAAGCCCGGGAGTGTGGGGACCCGCCAGCCAGAACGGGTTCTACAGACAGACGCACCGCAGCTGGCCTGAGTCTGCACTCGGCATCCTCAGCCCTCCCAGTGACCAGGGGCCTCCAGCAGAACTTTCTCAGGAAGGCCAGCCCAGCTAGCTGTATTCCCAGTGCCAAACGGCCTCATTGAAATGATAAGCAAAACTGGATGGAAATCCAGTGCTCTGACCTGGAAGAGAAAACCCCCAGGAACAACTGCAACGGCTGATGTGTTGACCTGTCACTCTGTCCCCCAGGCCCAGTGAACGCCTACGTCTGGGACGTGGGACGGGGAGCGTGGACAGAGCACGTGCAGGCTGTGGCCGTGCTTCGGGGCACGTGGGAAACACCAAGTGAAGCTGGCTGGATCTTCCCGTCATCTGAGTTGGCCTCATGTTCTTCCCCTCTCCTTATGGCAACAGCGTGGGAGACCCAGGGACCCATCCCCCCATCAGAATCCAGCTGATTTGGGAGTGGCTGATGCTCCTAGAAGCTGGAAGGGGGGTGGTGAGGAATTTTATTACTCTGTAGAATTTTTAAAAATTACTTTTTTAGAGTTTTTCAAAACTCTCATGCCTGTCCACCTTGATCCCTGAGTGGCACTGTATGACATTTGTGTGTGTGTTGGGAGAGTTCCCTGGGTGGGTCTAAGAAGCTCCCCTTCCCCTCCCACCCCTCCAGGTACACACACACACACACACACACAACACCCGCGAGGCTGGCGAATGTTGGCTGTGGCCAAGGCAGAGCCCTGAAGGCATCTCAGCGGAAGAGCCCACACGGGATCAGACCTCTCTGGGAGACGCCTCCCCAGCAGCGTGGGTGGAGGCGGCTGTGCCGGAGACAGACAGGGACTCCTGCTGGGCAGTCCAGCTGCTCAGGGCAAAGATGATGAAGGCAGGAATTAAGCTAATGTTTGAATCCTTGAAGGTAAGATTTGGGTTTTGAAAGAAAATTATCAATAGAAGAAAAGCAAGGAAAAAAGCAAGAAACAAGAAGGAAGGGAGGGAGGGAAGGTGGGCCAGATTCAGTGTGTATGGGGCAAGGGTGAAGAACAGAGAGCATTTTGTTGGACTAAAGCAAAGGATTTATGAATTGGAGACCAGACTGGAAAGGCCAGTTAGGGCCGGATAACAGGAAGTGTTCAGTGACAAGTTAAGGCCCTTGAACCTTCTGCTATAAGCCCTTGGTTCTCCATGTGGGGTCCCCAGACCACAGCATCCGCTTCAGCGTCATTACCCAGGAACTGGACAGAAATGAAAATTCTCCAGTGATCCCAACACACCCCCCATATAGAATAAGAAGCCGTCCAGGTAATTCTGACGCCTGCTGAAGTTTAAGACCCCACCTGCTGCTGTAAACAATAGGGAGTCATTGAAGATGACTGAACAGAGAAGTAACTTAATTCTGTTCTAAAAACCAAGGCAACTCATTTTTTTTCCAGCTACTCAAAATGTAACTGGTGTATTCCAAATTTGTTTCATTTCCTCAGTCCGTACCTTTGCCTTTAGTGTATTTTCTAGTATTCAGCCTTAATTATTCCCGAAGCACTTGTGCTGCTGTAAGATATACACTACAGAAACAACCTCTGCAAGCCAATACCCAGGTGTGAAGAGCAAGAGCCAGAGGAAACCTGTTCAAGGACAGAGAAGCGTGAGGATGCTGTCTCGAAACTGAAGCCCGGAGCACCCCTCACGCTCCCAGCAACCGCAGCCTGCACAACCTTTGCTTTAATTAAGAGTGCTTGTGGGGCCAGGATGGAGGCCCCCAGCCACTGACATGCGAGGTCAGGTGAACGAAAATGAGCACGTTCTGAGTAGACACGATGCCCATTCGTGGTCTGTGCCGCTGCCAGGACCGTGTTTCTTTGCCTCGCTTTGTTCACAACATAACAGATCATGACCAGGTTGGTAACTGCTGCATCTTCAAAATGATCATTTATATTCTTTTCTTTCGTGAACGTCTTAAATTTCATATAGCCGCTCAGAATATGCTTACGGGGCATTTTCTTAATTGGGTCCCTTAATCCCCAAAAGTTTAGAAAGAGAAGAGTCAGGCTGGGAGGGCGAGAGGCTGGGAGACTTTCTAAGTTCCCGGATGGACTGGGAGGGCTAACAGCAGGGGGAGATCAAAGCATCCTTTAATGAGAAGGCTCCTCGGTTTCAGAATATGTGCCTCATCCTGCTCCTCGGTGACTTCCTGCCTCCCCCTGACCCTGAACCACCACAGGTAGAGCGTGGCTGGGTTCTGGCGAGGGCAGAGGGCTACCTTCTCACGGGGTCCTCCCACGACAGAAAAGGCAAATAAGCTTGCTGGTGTCTTTTTTTACAAGGACACTAATCTCACCCTAGAGCCTCACCCTCATGGCTTCATCTAAACCTAAGTACCTCCCAAAGGCCCCGCCTCCAAATGCCAGCACACTGGGGGACAGGCCTTCCACATGTGAATGTTGAGGGGACACGATTCAGCCCACAGCGATGCCCTCCTGTACCTGTAAGAGGTGAGTTGAGATGTGGTCGAATAGTTGACATAATGTGATATTTTGTAGATGTGTTTTTGTATTTGTTTTATTTTGTTCTGTTTCATTTTGTTTTTGAGACAGATTCTCACTCTGTCACTCTGTCACCCAGGCTGGAGTGCAATGGCCTGATCATTGTGCACTGCAGCCCCGAACTCCAGGGCTCAAGCCATCCTGCTGCCTCAGCTTCCCAAGTAGCTGGGATGACAGGTGTATGCCACCATACCCAGCTAATTAATCATTTATTAATATTAATTTTTTGCTTTTGCTTTTCACATTATGGAGTGGGTAAAATGATTTTTTAGACCCCAACCATTTTATAGATTTTTTGAAAAGCAGGCAGGTGCTGTGCCTGTAGAACCCAATATAACAGCCCTTGTCGAATTGCGATTGTGAGGCATGTATTGTCTATCCCACTCCTTAATCTGCGTAATGAAATGAGATGCCAGGAGGACACTACTAAGGATTTCCAGGGAAGGAGCAAGGGTGACAAGAGAAAGAGACATGGCTTACTGCCCATAGTCACTGGGAGTGCGATGGGGATGGGGGGATTACAAAGTAGCTCAAAATTATGAGGACTGTGGTTTTTTTCCTAAGATGTATATTATTTTAAAATTATTTCTTTCCCATGATACATTGTGTTCTCTGCTATCTGGTTATTTTAAAATTATTTCTTTCCCATGATACATTGTGTTCTCTGCTATCTGGTAGTTTTAAAAAGATTTTTTGGTTTATTTCCAAACATTGTGCTTGGTGTGGGGTGGGATGTTATCATAGCTATGCCCCAGGAATAGCATCCTACACATTCTGGAAAAATGTCGTCTACCACACCTCTGTGCAGAGATGGAGAAGAGACCACAGATGTGCCACATCATGCAGAAGCCGCCACAGGGAAAGATATGACGAGCACCAAACAGCAGGATTGGCCCAAGGAGGGAGCTGCTGGTGAAGTTCTGGCACGGGAGTGAAATCGACCCACGTGCCCATCGATAGAGAGTTACCTAATTGTAGAAGACCAGGCTATTTCGGATTTTTTTTTTTTTTTTTTTTTTTTTTTTACCAAAAATGAAGTAGATCTCTACATGCTGAAGTGAAAGATTCCCTCTAAGCACATTCCTAAGTGATAAGATAAGATAAGAGATATATATATATCTTCCCCGGAAAAGAACTGGAAGGAAAGACATGAAAATGTTAGCAATGACCACCTCTGGGGAGGGAGTCTGGATTGGGAGTGGAGAATGGAACATCCTCCTAAATTACTTGGTTTGTTTACTACAGTCAACAAATATTCCTGAATACCTCACCTGCAATGGATTCCATTCTAGATGCTTTTTACAGTGGGTGAACCAGACCACCAGGCAGAACCCTCCAGATCTACATTTGAGTAGGAGGAGAGAATAACAAACATAAATAAGATCAGCTTTGAATCAATGCTATGGAAATTAAATTAATAATATAATTAAAGAATAAAAGAATTAAAGAATAACATAATTGAGAATGGCAGGTGGAGCTGGAGAAGTCCTCTCTGGGCAGCTGATGACGCTGAGGACAGAACCACAGCAAATTCAGAGCAAGAGCATTCCAGGCAAAGGGAGCAGCCTGAGCAGAGGTCTTGAGACGAGAAGGACTACCATGTTCGAGAGACAGGAAGGAGACTGATGTGGCCAGAGAGTAGTGGTCAGAGAGAAGACGGGAAAAGAAGGGCTCCAAGAAGTAGAAGGGAGCCCTCCAGGCATGGTCAGGGGACTAGACTGTACCCTCAGTGAAATAGGGAGGCCCTGGAGAGTTTTCAGGTGCAGGAGGAGAGACATGACCAGGTTCATGCTAAGAGAGATCACTCGGACTGCGGTGCAGGCAGGGAGACCCGTGAGGAGGAGGATTCCAGTAGCCCAGGCAGGCGGTGACAGGGTTTGGCAAGGGAAGTAGTAGCAGAAATGGTATAAGTGGTCATTCTCAGGATCTGTGTTTGAAAGAAGAGTCGACAGGATGTACAGAAGAATTCAGTGTGAGATGTGGCGAATGAGAAGGATCAACCCTTAAATGAAGTCCTGAGCAACAGAGTGGAAGATGGTTTTATTGTTGAAACTGCTCAGAGCAAGGAGGGGTGGGAAGTCTGGGCAAGATTTGGAGGGAAAATCAACAGCGGTGCCAGTTTGTGTTGCCATCCAAGAGGTGGGCAGTCATATAGACGGGGTGGGACATTGGAGAGTCTAACTGAAACTTTGAAGACGGGGGAGCTTAACACTGTGGAAAGATGGAACTACCTAAAGAGAAGAGCAGGCAGAGAAGAGGATGAAGCATGGGGCACCCCAACATTTAGGGGCTGGGGAAGGAGGAGCCATCAAGCAAGACAGAGAAGAAAAAGGCACAGCAGGTGACTGGGTGGCCTTGAAGCTTAGGGCAGGAAATGGTTCAGGAAGAAGAAAGTGATCTGCTGTCCAGGTCCTGTGTCTCCTGGTGAGGAGACAGGACCACACAGCCATCACCAATGACCTTGACCAATGTGGTTTCAGTGGCAGAGCAAGATGAATCTGGATCTGAGCAGGTTGAGAAAAAAATATACTCACGTTTTATCTGTGCACTTTAAAAAGTTTTAAAACAAAATTTAAATTTTTCAAAAGAACAAAATGATGTTCAGGAAACAGTGTCACCATAATCGCCTGCCATCTGAAAACCCTCATTAAGGATTGCTGGAACTCTTTGCTTGTTCTTGAACTATGGAATTCAACCCTTACTGTGCTTCCACCTGCACTTACAGTTATTAGCTAGGTTGCAAGAATCCAGTCTTTGGAAACCCAAGCAGATCATTAGGATGTCGGGCCACATTTCAGAAAGTGGAAAAAAAAATCCTAATTGATACCCGTGAAGCTGACCTCTTCTCCACATTGATTGTTAGACTGGGCTCTTCCCCTAAGATTCAGAATGTGCTTGCGTAGCCTTTGGACGACTGCCACCCCTCCTGACAAACCCATCTTTTATTTCCCTTGCAAGTGACACCATCAGAAAAAGAGGATCTAAATTATTTAGCTTTATGGGCTGCCCATTTTCAATGTTTAAAATGCTGAAAAAGCAAACTACAAATGAGGGATTTTGTGGAATCTCCAGCAGCTCTCAAGCAGAGGCAGCGTGGAGGTGGGGTGAGGAAGTGTGGTTCTGTAGGAGACCTGGCCTCCAGCACCAGTCCTGGCACAAACTCCCCTGGGCAAATGAGAAGGTTCCCTGGGCCCAGTTTCCTCATCTTATAACTTAGGGATTAGAAAAAATTCTAACATTATTAGGTGTGAAACTCTTTGTCCAAATGAAACTTTATGCGGAAAACTAATAAAGGTATAAATAGAAATGGAGGGGCCCTGGGTAGAGTTGGGGAAAGATCTGGCATTCCCATGTCTAGCTCAGCACGCCTTCCATGCACACGTGCCAACAGGATACCTAATCTTTAGTGCCTGTGAACCCTCAAGCTCACTGGACTATACCATTTAGGAAAAAGAAAAGAACCTTAACCCTTACCTCACACCATACGCAAAAATTTACTTGAAATGAATCATAGACCTGAACATAAAAGTTAAAACTGTAAAACTTATAGAACATAATATAGGAGAAAATCTTAGTGCCTTGGAGCACACAAAGATTTTTTCTGTGTCAAAACGTCAAAATTTCTAACCATAAAAGAAAAAATATTGGACTTCATCAACATTAAAATATTCTGCTTTTTGAAACACAGCATTAAGAAAATGAAAAGGAAAACTCACAGGCTGGAAGAAAATATTTGCATTACATGTGTCTGGCAAAAGCCTTCTACCTATTATGATGCTCCTCAACTTATGATGGAGTTGAGTCCCTATAAACCCACCATAAATTGAAAATATTGTAAGTTGAAAGTGCATTTAATACACCCAACCTACCAAATAACAAACATCATAGCTTAGTCTAACCTACCTTAAATGTGCTCAGAACACTTGCTTTAGCCTACAATTGGGCACAAAGCCTATTTTATGATAAAGTGGTGAATACCTCATGTAATTTATTGAATATACTGCAGAAAGTCAAAAACAGAATTGTTATATGGGTATTCGAAGCACAGTTTCTACTGAATACGTACTGTTTTCACACCATTGTTAAGTCAAAAAACCTCAAATTGAATTGTCGTAAATTGGGGGCCACCTGTGTATAAATAATGCTTATAACTCAATAAGACAAATGAGTCAATTTTGAGAAATGAGCTAAAGATTTAAACAAACACTTCATAACGAAAGATACACAAATGACGAATGAGCACATGAAAAGATGTTCAACATCTCCAGTCACCAGTGAAATGCAAATTAAAACCACAGTGAGACATCATTAGTCACCTATTAAATGTCTTATACTGAAAATACTGACAACAGAAAGTGCTGTCGAGGGTACAGAGAAAACCCGACTTCCATGCATGGCTGTTGAGAATACAAAGTAACACAGTTCCCTTTGGAATACAGTTTGGCAATTTCTTAGAAGGTCAAACATGTTTTCCACACAACCCAGCAGTTCCACTCCTAGGGATTTATCTAAAAAGAAGTGAAAACATATGTCCACACAAAGACTGGCATGAGAATGATCGTAGCTGCATTAATCACAATAGTGGCACATCCACATCGTGGAGGACTACTCAGCAATAAAAAGGAATGAACAGGTGATGAAACCACATGGCCACGAGCCCGAGGCGAGAGAACACAGCGCACGCCTGGGGAACTGCATGCTGGGCATGCAGAGGAGGAGAGTGGAGAGGAAGCGGCGGGCTGGGGTGGAGGTGGCACCAGACGCCACATGGTCCTGGGACCCATGCTACTTAGCCTGGATGCAGCAGAACAACTTGATCAGGCTCGCATTTTTAAAAGACATTTCACTGCTGGGAATAGAATAATCTGGAAAAGAACAAGAGTAGAGGCTGAGAGACCAACTGGGAGACCAACAAGAGATGATCATGGATGGGTCAGGCTGATGGTGGGGAGGAGGAGGTACATTTGCAAGAGCGTTAAGAGATTATTTAAATGGATTTAATGACTGATTGGATTGGGGAAGATTACTTATCCCTGTTAACTTTCATCTTCTCAGCAGCATCATCATCTTCTCACCTTCATTTTGGATTCTATCACCCAGCACCTAAGCAATTCCTCACAAACAAGACCAGCGTTCACGTGTGTCATACGAATCATTGCTACAAATGCTGAAACAAGAGGAGGCGTGTTAAGGCGTGACCACCCGCTCCCTCAGCCTGATTGGAACAATGCTCTTCACTCTGTCAACTGGGAGTCCCAGCCCGCGTTTCCCCACTCTTCCCACAGGGATGCCACGGCTCCATAGGGTGTCTTCCGGAGTGTTCCTCCGCACTGCTGCCCTGGTAAGCCTATCAGCAAAGGAAGAAGGCTGGTGTACCATGGCCTGCCCTTGGTAAACTGCCCTGGCCCCTAGACATCCCCAAGGACTTGCCTGTGGTCCTCGTCCATCGTCGCCAGCCAGCGACCCATGCACAGGACGCTGCACACCATCCACTCCTGCCCCTCATCCTGCAGCTGTGGGACCGGAGGGCAGCTGTAGCAGAGCCAGCCTTGGGCCCTCCTGTGCTGTGTGTTTCAAACTCAGGTGAATAATTACACTGGGTATGCTTTTCGTGGAAGAGAGAAAGCAGCAGCAAATGTCCTCTTGATGCCTTTTTTTTCTTCCAACATCCTATAGTCTGGCCATATGGGAATTAATATCTTTGAACACCAAATCCACAGGAGGTAGATACTTGGAACGAAACCTGCCTTGTCCTCCAGCTATGCCCTTCCATGGGTTACGATTTAAGCATCCGTCACGCCAGTACAGCTTCACGCCCCTTGCCTGCGGTCTCCTCTGTTGCTACACATTTTCTGTGTCTTCCTCTACCCAACCTGCAATTAAGCTACTCCCTCCGCACGACGTTCCACTGGCAGTTGGCGCGCGAGCTGGTCTCGAGGAGGGAAGTCGTCGTCAACTCATCGATGAGCTTATTCAGCGGTGGCATTTCTAAGCAGACTGTCAAAACTGAGTGAAATTCACGGGTTTGCTGGGAGCATCCCCATTTCCAGTGTTGGGGTGGGGAGGGGAAGGCAACAAGAATAAAACATGGTGAGTCGGGTCTACTGTCCTTCCGTTTTACCTTCCTTTTTTCCATCCTTCCTCCTTCCCTTCCTCTCCTCTTTTCTCTTTCTTCCTCTCTCCCTTCCTTCCTTCCACTGAAATGATCGATTTGCTGCTTCCTGATTGTCTATAATTCAGCTTTGTTCTATCTTCAAACCTTTATATGTACATGCTGGCAACCTTCTCATTGCAATTTTGTAGACAATAACTTAAAAATTTGGAGACATTTCTGTTGGGGATACTGGCCATCAGCTAAAGCCTGTCTGGCATTTCCCCATCTCTTTCTGGTCAGCTCTGCCCTGCACAGGAAACAGACCTCTCCATGTGCTACAGAGATAAGGATGCAGGGGCCTCGTTGGAGGTGTGCTCTGAAACAGACAAGGCTGGAAGCAGCTCACAGGTTCAACTGATGGAAATGCAGGTCAGAAAAGACCAGGAGGCAGAAGCTGGGGGCCCCCCTGCATTCCTCCAAGACTTGGGGGTGGACCACCACCCTCTGGTTGCCCCTAAGCTTTGAAGGGTGTTAAGTGCTTCACTGATAGCTGCGTACACACTTAGAGGCGGACTAGAAACCTGGTAATAGCGGATTTGGGTGCTAATCCCTTTCCATTTATTAATATTATTTAAAGTGCTTTTTTCTCTCATTATGCAACAAACACAAACTACTTCACTAAAAGGCAGAAGGAGAATATGCAGTTTGGTAGGATAGTGTTTGGCTTAATTTTTCCATCCAGGAAAGCACCCTGTGTTTGTTTTCATTCACAGAACATAAACTATGCTTTATGTAAAACACGAGGAGGAGGAAGAGAATACTACCCACTTTCCACCATTTAATCAGCAAAACATTTTTAAGTTCTAAGATATAAATGCCTATCTTTCCTTCCAAGAATTTTCTGAGTGGCCACACCAGTCAAATTATTTAGATTAAAGCAGAGAGAGAGCTCAGTTAACACAGACCAGGCTTCCATGGTGTGTGCGTATGTGTGCATGCAGGTGACTTTCCTTACGGCCGAGAGGACTAGCAGGTGGCCAGCTAACCCTGGCTAGCATGCTGAATGCAGACTTTGCAAGCTGTGCAGGACTTGGCTGCCCCTGGGAGATGCTATGGAAAATCATGAGGGCAATATTGTTATCTCTTCTTGTGGCCAGTCAGATGAAAATCTCCATGGGGCCCTGCAGAAACCTGTTCCACGTGCAGGGAGGAGATACTTGGGAAACAAAAGACAGATGTGGTAAGGAGCTCATGGCGTATACTTGGCAACCAAAGCCAATAAAATGCAAATAAGCAAAAACAAACCGCATGTCGAGGAGACTAAGGAGAAGCAGAATAGAGATGAGAAACTCACACCACCCCATCTTGGGAGAATCTATCCCATTAATGTTCTCAGTTTAAAACTAGATACCCAAGTCCTTTCTGCTCAAACCAGAAAATTTGTAACATGTATTAAGGCCCAGTTACATGCTAAAAGAATGAGTGTGTGTGTGTGTGTGTGTGTGTGTGTGTGTGTGTGTTTCCTCAGGCATGTACTGAAATGCAGCATCTTACTTTAATTAAGGGACACGAAAGACCCAGCAATCCCTCTTCTGGGTACACACCCAAAGGAGATGAAATCTCCACCTTGTCAAATACCTACACTCCCACGTTCATTGCAGCATCACTTACAATAGCCAAGATATGCCTAAGCATCTTTTGAGAGATGAATGGATGCAGAAAATATGGTTTATATATTCTATATACAATGGAACAGTATTCAGCCTTAAAAGAGAAGGAGATCCTACATTTGCCACAACATGGGTGAAAATGGAGGACATTGTGCTCAATGAAATAAGCCAGACACAGAAAAAAAAATACTGCATGACCTCACTTATGTGTGGAGTTTTTGTAAAGGTCAAATGTACAGAGATAGAGACCAAAACAGTGGTTACCAGGTTGGGGAAGGAACGGGGAGATGTAGGTTACGGGACACAAAGCAGCAGACATGTAGGATGGAAAAACCTAGAGATCTAATGTATAACATGAGGACTACAGGGAATAAAATGGTCTGGTCTGTGGGATTTTTGCTAAATAAGTACATTTTAATTGCTCTTGTCACAAAAAGAGTAATTATGTGACATGACAGAGGTGTTACTTTGCTACCCTATAGTAACCATTTTACTAACTGTATGTATCCCATAACAGCATGTTGTAAACCTCAAATATGCACAAAATGTATGTTTTTTAAAAGGGGACCCTGAAGACATGGGTCATGTTTTACTTATCTTCATTTTTCCCAAAGCGTCTTCTATGATGCTTGACCAAGAACCAATTTTTACCAATCAATAACCAATCAATAACCAATTTTTCTACTTTCTTGCCATTTTGGTGCACTTATATACCAATTATCTCATTTGATTGATAGGACTTTTTTTAAAATTTAATAAAATAAGGTGATTTTTCTAGTTAAACCCTAGAATTCAGAGGCTGGGTAAAGTTCCTTGCTCCAAGGCTCCTAACACACATTCTCTTTTCTGGACCCAGAGTAACCAGCAAGCCACTCTCCTAAGGAATGACAAGGACACCACCCACAATGATGACATTCAGGGCCAGGATGCTTGGGGAGGGGGCAGTGCTTCTTTCAATGGTGGGGGAGGGAGGTTTGTCTGGTGCTGCAGGGAGCAGGAAAACAAGACTCACACCCTAACCTCTCTCTCATTTGTAACTCGGCTCAACTCTAAATGCTGCCAAGTATCAATAGCTTGAATAAACACCATACAAGTACCTTATTAGGAAAAAGCAGAGGATATTCAAACAGCCATCTTTCCTGTTGCTATGTAAATGTCCTCTTCAAAGCTAATCCTCCCAGTGAAGTCCACAGATCAGCCCCAGGAAAAGTGTCCTCTCAGTTTTCTGCTGGTATTTCAGGACAAGCCCTTCCGATGAATCACATCTCTAAGCAGAGGTATTATGTTGTAATCCTAATCATCTTTTCCTATGCTTTGAGCTGCAGTGGGATGGATTGCAGATGTGTTGCCAGAAAACTCTTCCTTTAACCCCTGAATGTCCACCTTGACAAATAAGCAGCTGTGAGCATAACAATAACGATTACAGCAATGGAAGCTAATAGGAGTGGTTGCTCTGACCTGGCCCTGTGCCTATGAGGAATATCTTATCTCACGTCTACGCAGGCAGGTAGGTACACGATGAGATGCAGCAGGCATGAGAGACCCACCTAGATCACCCAGCTGTGAAGGGGCTCAGCCTGGATCTCAACAGGGTGGTCCCACTGCAGAACCCCTGCCCCTAAACATGCCCCTCTGGGCACACAGCTTGGGCCCAGGAGCACACAGCCCTTCTCAGGTGGGATCAGTTGCCATTTTCCTGGTTTAGACAGAGCCCACATCAACACGAGTGCTCAGGATATGATGTGTAAGTGCATCTGCCCTGCCAGTGGAAGCAGTTTAACCTCCCTAAAAGCAGATGGATCTTACAAGTGATGGTGTGTTGTAGTTTAATTGGCAGGGTTTCAGTTTTCTTTTTTGGCCTTTCTTAGCTCTACATACAATAACGGTGAATCTTACCATTGGTAGATCTTGGATTTGATGACATATGGTAATGTCTGCTCAATCCCTTGTTGAAATACATTCCTAAAGACCCAGTTTTCAAAAACCAGAATGACAAACAATTGGGAATATGGGTGGTGCAGCACCCACAGAGTGGCAACTGGGGGAGAGGGATGGAGTGGGGAGAGGAGGGAGGGAGGGAGGGAAGGGGAGAGAGAGAGAATAGGCAGGTTGAGGGATGAGATAATGCTTTCCATCAGTCACATTTGAACCATCAAGGGAGAGCTCCTGTCTGGCGCCAGAGATCTGGGAGTCACCCATGTCATCTGATATCCTGGATAGAATCGTATGCCTGGGTAGACTCCTGGCTGCCCCACTTGCTAGCTCCGTGACCTTTAGGGGAGCTTCCTAAGTTCTCTGTGCCTCAGTTTCCTTATCTGTTAAGGGAGCTAACAGTTGCACCTGCCACCCAGGTTAGTGTGCAGGTGAAGTGTGTTAAATGTGTAAAGGGCTGAAACAGCCCCTGGCTCTCAATTATTCTCAGATGGTATCAAACCTCTTTGGCCATGAAGGGGTTCTTATATAGCTTCCAGCTCTAAAAGCCCTCACAGAGGTGGCTGAATCAACACAAATATTAGGATTTGGGGGAAATGGCATTTTGCTGGATGACAAAAAGAAGCACAAGCGGAAGAAAGCGAAGGAAAGGAAGGAGCCCATCAAAGTCATCCTGACATTAGAGACTGCTGCGTCCCCAACCCGAAGGCCCTCCCTCCCCTTCGGCCTCAAGGGTTGGGAGAAACATACTCAACTTCATCAAAAGTGGGTGAGCACAGAGCGCAGAGATGAAGTTAGGTCGGAAAAGCTTGGGAAGAAGGGACGCTTGTGTTCTCTGTACCAGAGACATGGCTCTCCATGCGGCCAGTTCCTTCGCGAGGTCTTTATTTCCACCCGCCTCGAGCATCTGTCGGGCTCCATCCAGAAACACAGGTGTGGAGAAGCCAGCTGGCCTCTGGTAGAGATCCTCTGGCACAGCCTGACCTGGCCCTCTGCCTGAGTGACCCTCGACACCTCGGTGTAACTGAGCCGCGAAGGTGACCGTCAAGCCTCTGTGTCACCTGGGTGTCCCCAGGAGCCCTCTCAAAGCAAAAAAAAAAAAAAAAAAAAAAGGCCTTCAGGTCATTTAGCCAATATTTTGCCTGAACTGTCTGGCTATATTGATCTCCCATTTCTTTTCTCAGACTTGATCTTTAGTTGAAATAAAAAAATACAAACTTATATATATGCACTTCTTCAGAAGACAGAACGAAATTGCCTGAGCAAAACATCCTTGGCCTTTAGGGAGAACCTCAGCTCTGCTATTCAAGACACGATAACGTATAAAACACAGAAATGCAAATGTGGATGTTGTATCTTCCCCTCTCCCCAGACCACCAGGAAAGTTCATTTGGGATTTTTTTTCCCCTCAAAATCCATGGAAACTATTGGCTTTTACCACATGTCTCAACATGCTAAGGGGCAGGAAGGAAGTTCAGATAACAGACACAGATTCTACTGAGGTAACAATTTATCTACATTTCTCTGCAAGTTCCACCAACCTTGAATTTCTTTAGCTTTATGGACCGTTTTAATAAGAGCTGACAGTTTCGTCAGGTAAGATGAGGCCTATTTTCATAACGGGGCACAAGATGTATGCATTGTTTTCCATTAACGGACCATGGGATTTGGTCACATAGACCCTGCATAAAATCTAGACATTTCACTCCAGTGTACCCTTTTGATCTGGTGCCACTCCAGAAAAGCTCAGAAAAAAAGCAAAAACTGCAAAAGATACATTGTAATGAAACTGATCGCACACATTAAAAGAATTCAATTTTCAAATGAATGTTGCCTCGTGTCTTCAGTCACAGCACTAATCACTTAATGGCCATTTTTAACTTTACAACTAAGACAGAAAAAAGCTTTATTCTGAAAAATTGCTTCACATTTATTCTAAGTAGAGTCAGAATTTGGGCCCACAAGTCATGAATATGAATGACTATAAACACCCCCAAAGGAGCACGGGCTTCGTTGTGCCAGAGACACTGCGGAAGCAGGAATGGATTTCTCTGACTCCAACACGTTCCTCTCCCAAGCCCCGTGTGAGTATAGTATAGCCCCTCTTCTGGAAGGTGCTGGCTTGTGGGGAGGGGGCAGTGCCAAGTCTCTGCCAGGTGCAAGACAAGACTTTTTTTCCCTCTGGGGGCTGGTTGTGGAGGACTCTGGAGAGGTCCACTGCTCCTGTAGAATAACTGTCCCTTGGAGCCCCCTGGGCCCTGGCTGGGAAGAACCCACATTAGTGGCCCAGGAGAAGGCAAGAGGTGGGCTGAATCCTCCCAGCCCCAGCCCTGGAAAGCATGGTGATCCAGCCTTAGTAGCCAAGGGAAAGGTGGGCTCCAAGGTCTCCTGCTGGTGCTTTGATGACACCTGCACGTGGGGACGGAGCCTGCCAAGCCTCCCGCCAGGTGTGACATTGCTGTCTCCGGAACCGACCCAGACTTTAGGAATGACTAGAGCTTGGGATTAAGGAACTCAACAGCCCAAGAGTGGAGGAACCACCAGAAACCTGGAACAGGTAGCTTGTCACGACTCAGAACTGCTAGAGGTTACAGAGAAAAACCCAAAAGCAAACAAACAAATGAATAAAGGCACTCAATTGCAGCATTAAAAAAAGAAAAGACTTTCTGTATCTGAAATGTGATCTTTAAATTTAAAAATTCCATCTACGAATTGAAGGAGAGGATGACCCACTATTGAGACTTAATTAGTAACCTAGAAATTAAATAGAAGAAATAGCTCAGCCACAGAGCAGGGATTCAGAGGCAATGCAGGGTTGTGTTACACTATGTGAATGTGATAGTCACCCTGGGGACCCAGGTGTTCCCAAGAGCTCTGCCCACAGTACATGAAGCAACTTTTAAGACAAGGGAACACTCATCAGAAATTGTATTGATGTTGTGATTAAAAGAATGATTATGTCCTTGGAGACATGGAAGTATGTTAAAAAGATGAATAATGTCACCCTTGTAGGTTATAATCAGTATGATAAATGATTTCGGTTTCATAACACTTGGGGGAGAAAACAATCACGGCCTATTACCATGACGCCGTCGGTCAGTTCTGGTTCTTACTGTGGGCTGTTGGGCTGTTGCACGTTGACTATGACCTGTGAATATCTGATCTTTCTTTCCCTTTGAATAAGAGTGAAGATGCTACAGGTCATCTGTATCATTTCTGAAGGTTATTCTGGTACACGCTGTCCAATGTGGACTTTCTTGGCAAGTAAAATCAGGGAGCTTACTGACAAAAAAACCAAAAAGGTCTAGGCATTCCACCTGCAGTAGTCCTATTTCTGAGGAACTTTGAAGGGCTCTAATGATTTGCTTTTAGGACTAGTATTAGCAGCATTAATATCCTTTTATGAATAGAATCAGGGAGTGGGGCCCCATGTGAAAGCAGAACTAAGAATAGTTCAGCTCTTGATTGAACCGAGTTCAATAATTTCAATGATGTAGCTGCTTTGATTGGGGTATTTGTTTTGGACCCTGGGCACAACTGCTGGAGACTATTTCTGCCTTTCCACGATGAATCTTCTGGACATGGGAGAAGCACTCTAGCTCCTGGATTTCATTTTCCAAACCTCATATTTAATTACGTGGTGAAGAACATAACTAGGAACTAGTCATTAGAAGTAACTGATGATCCTGAAGACAGTCTCTAGTAGTCAGCAGGACAATCAAGGCAATGACCCATAATGCTTAAGGAGAAAACTGTTAAAAGTGGGTATCTCTTAAAATTGTGGTTCCTTAAGAATTCCACAGGGTCAAATTATTTCTGTAATATTACCACAATATTGTTAATATTTGCCTTCCCCACTGAGTTGACATTTGCTATGACAGGTGCAAAAGTTATGGGTGGAGCAGCCGGCTCCAGCAGGAACCGAGGCTGCGGCACCAAAGTCTACGAGCCATCACCGTGTCATTCACCACGACGTGCTCAGAACAAAACAAAAATGCCGATTTCATTTAACAACGTTCCGATGAAGCTAGAAAAATTATTAATTTTATTATATGGTTCCCCGTGAGTGCTCGTTGTTTTAATGCCCTGTGTGACAGAATGGAAAGCTCCCTCAGCTGTAGGATGTTGGTTGTGTTGATGAAAAACGGTCACACAGTTGTTAATTTTTACAGTTACAAACCTAACTTGCCACTGCTTTCATGAAAAGCTATTGAAAGAAGTGCTGACAAACTGTGGTTTCTTAGAGTTGCTCTTTGCCTGGGCAAACCTTTCAGGGCTGCTCACAGCGCCCCTGTACCTGGGCCCTTCCTAGGAGCCTCTGGGAAGAACATGTCACCCCTTTGCTCCCCCAGGGGCCTAAGGGTCATGAGCGTCTGGGCTAGCAGTGCCCCTTCTCCACTGTGGACCCCTGTTCTCTGTCTCCTCCCCTCTCCACCTGCACTCGGCCTGGTGGGCTGACCTGTGTGACCCACAGGCTCCCTCACCTCTGGCTTCCTGGTAGGTTCGCCAAAGGGGACAATGGCAGGATACCGGGGGGAGGAATATGGGGTATTTTCTCCCCTGCCTCCTCCTGGTGGAGCCTTAGGCATCCCTTTCTCTCCTAGCCTCCTACCCAACACCCTCCATGGCTGGGCCTCACTGCTCCTGCTTTATCAGGACTGCAAAGGGCTCACACAGGAGCCCCAGGGCTCTGAACCATTCCCTACCGGCATTTTATAAATGGTCCCATTTTTAAACTCTCCTAAAATGACCCGAATGGAGTGTATTCTCTGTCTCCTTCCAGGCCTCTGACTAATGGACTCCTATGGGTCCCACCCAACGCTTCAGATGTGGATGACCCCTTCCGAGGCGGCCACCTCCTCTGTCCTGGCACTGCTGTATTCCAGGGTTAGGAAGAGTTCCACACACACAGTAGGCACTTATTAAATATTCTTTGGATGAGTGAATAATAAATGCATTTTCATTGTAATTCTCTCCACATATTAAATGCAATGCTTCAAAACACTTTAGAATAGGAATTAATTGCCTCCCCTAGTCATTATTTTTATCTATAGCTATAATCAAACCTCCACCGACTCAGAGTTAATAAATGAAAACAGACACATCATGAGTTAGCACAGAGGAGAGCTCAAATGAAACCCCATCTGGAAATCTCACCTAGGACTCGGCACTCCCCAGACACAAATTCCTGTCACCAGAAGTGGGGTGGGAGCCTCTATATTCCATTTTTCTTTTTCTTTCCATTTGTCTTTCAATTTTATTTATGGTATTTTTAATATAACAGCTTGATTGAGATGTAATTCACATACAATTCATACATTTAAAGTATATAAATCGATGGTTTTTAGTACACCCACAGAGTTGTTCAACCCTCAGCACTGTCTGGTTTTAGAACACTTTCATCATCCCCCCAAAAAACCCATCTATACCCATTAGCAGTCACCTTCCATCTTCCTCAGCCACCCTACCTGGGCCACCACTAATCTACTTTCTGGCTCTATGGGTTTCCCTGTTCTGGGCATTTCTTATACATGGATCATAAAATGTGTAGTCCTCCGTGTCTGGCTTCTTTCGCTTGGCACGGCATATCAAGGTTCATCCATGCAGCTGTGTGTGTCAGTACTTCATTCCTTTTTATTGCCAGCTAATATTCCATTGCATAGATGGACCACGCTTTATTGATCCATTTATCAGTTGATGGACGTTTGCTTTCTTTCCACCCTTTCGCTAGTATGAATAATGCTGCTGTGAACATTTGTGTGCAAGTTTTATGTGAACATATGTTTTCATTTCTCTTGGGTGGCATTGCCAGGTCATATGGCAACTCTATGTTTAACCTTTTGAGGAACTGCCAGATTCTTTTCCGAAGCAGGTACGCTACTTTACATCCCCACCAGCAGTGCATGAGGATTTTAATTTCTTCACACCCTTGTCAACAAATATTATTATCTGTCTTTTTAAATTACAGCTCTATATGTATTTTTTAAAATTCTCAGAAGAGGGGGTTTTTGTTGAAGGTGACTTTAGTCAGCCGTCTGAACTCCCCACTGTAGCAGCATTTAAGAACGGCTTCCTCAGCCCCCCATGGTTTCTGGAGTTCTACCTGGGCTCCAAGGGCACAGAGTCACTGTGTTCCCAAGTGGCACGTAGAGAATTCAGGCAAATTCCGCAATGGCATGAATCCCACATGCTCCAGAGCTGTCCTGTCCAATATGGTAACAATATGTGGCTATTAACACTTAGATTAATTAAAATGACATGAAATTAAACATTTGGTGGCTTGGTCAGATTAGTCACATTTCAAGTGTTCAAGAGTCATAGGCAGCTAGAAAGTTCTATCAGAGGGAACCAGAGGGGAAAGATAAAAGGCACTGCCCATCACTGCCCATGAGAGGTGTCAATCAGAGTGGTTTTGTCTCCAGCCCCTCTTCCCCAGTGAAGTGCCCCGTCACACACAGCCCCATGGCCCATTTTGCCAGTCAGCCAATGAGGCTCAGAATTCTCAGAGATGCCAGGAGAGAGATGAGTGCCTTTATTTATTTATTTATTTTACATTCTTTTTATTTCTGCATATTATGGGGGTACAAATGTTTAGGTTATGATGTTGCCCTTGCCCCCACCCTGAGTCAGAGCTTAAAGCGTGTCCATCCCCAGATGGTGTGCATCACACTCATTATGTATGGATATACCCATCCCTTCCTCCCCACTCCCTTCTGCCCGACGCCCAATAAACGCTATTCCTATATGTGCACTTAGGTGTTGATCAGTGGAACCAATTCGATGGTGAGTACATGTGTTGCTTATTTTACCATTCTTGGGATACTTCACTTAGTAGAATGGGTTCCATGTCTATCCAGGAAAATATAAGAGGTGCTATATCACTACTGTTTCTTATAGCTGAATAGTACTCCATGGCATACATATACCACATTTTATTAATCCACTCATGTATTGATGGGCACTTAGGTTGTTTCCACATCTTTGCAATTGTGAATTGTGCTGCTGTAAACATTCGAGTGCAGATGTCTTTTTTATAGACTGTCTTTTGTTCTTTTGGGTAGATGCCCAGTAATGGGATTGCTGGATCAAATGGTAAATCTACTTGTATCTCTTTAAGGTATCTCCATATTGCTATCCACAGAGGTTACACTAGTTTTCAGTCCCACCAGCAGTGTATGAGTGTTCCTATCTCTCCACATCCATGCCAACATTTATTGTTTAGGGACTTTTTAATAAAGGCCATTCTCACTGGAGATAACTGACATCTCATTGTGGTTTTGATTTGCATTTCCCTGGTGATTAGGGATGGTGAGCATTTTTTCATATGTTTTTTGGCCATTATTCTGTCTTCTTTTGAAAAGTTTCTGTTCATGTCCTTTGCCCACTTTTTGATACAGTTGATTTTTTCTTGCTGATTTTCCTGAGTTCTAAATAGATTCTAGTTATCAGCCCTTTATCAGATGTGTAGCATGTGAAAATTTTCTCCCATTCTGTAGGTTGTCTGTTTGCTCTCGTGATAGTTTCTTTGGCTGTGCAGAAGCTTTTTGATTTGATCAGGTCCCATTTATTTATTTTTGTTGTTGCTGTGATTGTCTTTGGTGTCTTCTTCATAAATTCTTTGCCTAGGCCAATGTCTGTAAGAATTTTTCCAACATTTTCTTCTAGAATTCTAATAGTTTCACACCTTAGGTTTAAGTCTGTTACCCACCGTGAATTGACTTTTGTGAGAGGTGAAAGGTGTGGATCCTGTTTCAGTCTTCTACATGTGGCTATCCAGTTTTCCCAGCACCATTTATCGAATAAGGATTCTTTTCCCCAGTGTATGTTTTTGTCTGCTTTGTCAAAGATTAGATGGCTATATGAGGATGGTTTAATATCTGCATTCTCAGTTCTGTTCCACTGGTCAATGTCCCTGTTCTTGTGCCAGTACCAAGCTGTTTTAATTACTACAGCCTTGTAATATAGTTTGAAGTCTGGTAAATTGATGCCTCCCATTGTATTTTTATTGCCTAGGATTGCTTTTGCTATACGGGGTATTCTCTGGTTCCATACAAAGTGTAAAATTATTTTTTCTATATCTGTGAAAAATGATGTTGGTATTTTAATAGGGATTGCATTGCATCTGTAGATCACTTTGGGTAGTATAGACATTTTAACAATGTTGATTCTGCTGACCCACGAGCATGATATGGTTTTCCGCCTGTTGGGTGTCCTTTTTTATGTAGAAATGCAGAAAGTGAGGCCTCAAGCCCTCTGAGGGAAACTATCACATTTTGTAATCAGTTCAGCAACATTTAAGTTGTTCTTCTCACTCCTCAGAGTACAGTTACCTAAACCTCAATGTCTGAGATGAGAAAAATATCTAAAATGATCTCTTTCTGAAAACTCTTCTGAAGGATTGCCAACATTCATGCATTTTTTAAAAAAGAATTTGCTGCATAAATGCTATTAATAATTAGCAGTCAATTAACACTTTTCAGCTTCCAGCATGTTAGAAATGTTAACCAAGTCATTTGTAGGAGAAAAACTTGCTCTCACAGCTGCAACGGCATGATACGTAGTGAAGAAGAGCTGGCCTTGAATTCTGGGGGATGTTATCTAGTGAGGCTTACCAAATGTTGAATTTTATGCATCTTTGATTATTATTATTAATATTGAAACAGTATTTTCATTTATACCTTGAAAGGGAGGCAAAAACACTTATTGCTATTTGTACGTGAGCATTAGACTTAGCTCTAAAATTACAGCACTGTGCTTTCCCATGAGTTAAATGATGTCCAAAGACCAAAGCTACAGATGACCATTGCAATCCACTGACTCAAAAGTTTGCAATTATCAAGTCAAGTATGAAAAACTATATAAAGTAACTCAAAAGTCAAGTTCTCTACAAAGCTGTTCCCCCTTTCAATCACTACAGACAAACTAGCTCTTGCCAGGTCTTGTTTTAAAGAGGCAACCAGCAACTTCTCAATCAGGTTAAATCAAATCTACAGGTACATGACCTCCAAGTAAAGAGATAAGGGACAGAGGGGAACCCTTCCCTCTGAATTTGAGCCTCTGGTGTGTGCATGAGCCAAGGCTCTCAGCTTTTCACGTCTGAACATGACATGCCATACCCTGGGAGCAGTGGCTGTTTGTGATGGCCTGACACCCACCCCTTGCTTGGGCAATGCAGGTGGGTAGCCTGTCCCCCCTGCAAAGGAAGCCAGGAGAGTGTGGGCTCCACTGAAGCTGGTGACACTCTCCTTCCTTAAAGGCCTATATTTAATTCCTCACAGATAATATGCGTGGACAGCGTGTTCTCATCACACATCTCATCTCCTGTGTCATGGGTCCCCAAAACAGCAACAGGATTTCAGGAAAAGCTGATGTAGTTGCAAAACAGGTTCAAGAGTGGGTATGATTTAGAGTCTTCTAGGGACAGAGAGAAAACTAAACAAGACCCCAGAGATCGCTGCATGGAGCTCCTGGGACCCTCCTCCCCACCCACCTTCTCAAGGAGGTGAGGTCTTATTTCCTGACTTTGCAGAGAAAACCACAGAAATTGAACAACTTGCTCAAAGCCATCAGGGTGGGAGAGAAATCAAAGTGCTCTGTCACCATAAAGTACATAAAAACATTCGTAAAATGTGGTAAGCACCTCTGAAGAAGATTCCCAGGTCAAGTACAGGCACAGCCACCTTTGCTCATGGACTCAGGGGTAGAGAAAGGCATAGAGAAAGTCCCTGGAAATGAGTATCACCTTCTGCGCAATCCTGAAGGACACGATCAGATTCCAGTCACCCCTCCCCTTCCCAGTGGACGTGGGGCACTGGGAGCTCGATGAGAGGACCAGTTATCCCACTCTTAGGGTAGTTCCATTCAGGGCAAATCCTCCTCCATGGTCTTCTATGCTTAGCTCAAGCCTTTAACACCAGCAAAAGTTAATCAGCCTTGAGGAATAGCAGGGAACAGAGAAGAGCATTGCTCAGTGACTTAAAGGACATCATTCCTCTAGAAGGCATGATGTAAAATGAGAAAGAGAAGTAGTATCAGCCTCTGCTTAATAAATCTGCATGCCTTGATAATATCTGAGGTTATCCATGACATATCACAGCAGAAATACCCTCTGCTCTGTGTGAACTATTGGGTCCAGTTGTGTATCAGTTGGCACTTACAGCATAACAAAGTGCTGCAAGACTCAGTGTCCTGGAACAGACTGTATTTATTATTTCCAATGACTTTGTGCATTAGCTAGATGCGTCTCCTGTCCTGGCTGGCTTGGCTGAGGCCAGATGGCCCAGGACAACCTCGTTGATATGTCTGGGTCCTCAGCTGAGAGGCTGGAATTCTCCCCACGCGCTCTCTCCTCCTGTAGGAGGCTGGCTGAGTCTGATCAGACGGAGGCACAAAGGTTCCCAGAAACTGGAGAGGGTGAGCCCCACGTCACGGGGCTTGCCAGGCTTCTGCTTGCATCGTATTGCCAAAGTCCTTTTGGCTAAAGCAAGTCACATGGCCCAGTTCAGGGTCAGCTGAGGGCCTACACAAGGGCATGGCTACAGGGAGACATGATTCATAGAGGCCGTTCCTACAAAAATCTACCTTAAGTTGCCCCAGACGTGAGGTCTTGAGTAAGACAAACAAGCGAAGTTTGTCTCTTCTGTTGAATGGGATGTCGAGAACATTGAAATAGTACCTGAAGCCAGTGGTCCCCAGCCTTTTTGACACCAGGGACTGGTTTTACGGAAGACAGTTTTTCCACAGACTGGGGGTTGGGGTGGGGATGACACCAGCTCGGCTCCACCTCAGATCCTCAGGCACTGGATTCTTACGGGGAGTGTGCAACCTGGATCCCTCGCATGTGCACTTTGTAGTGGAGTTTGTGCTCCCGTGAGGGTTTGATGCCACTGGTGATCTCACAGGGGCAGGGCTTAGGCAGTGATGTGAGCAATGGGGGTGGTTGTAGGTGCAGATGGGGCTTTGCTTGCTCCCCGCCACTCACCTCCTGCTGAGTGGCCTGGCTCCTGGTGGGTTGCAGACTGGTGCCAGTCCATGGCCTGGGGCTTGGAGACTGCAGCCTTAAGCCGTATTATTTTACTTACTAGTACTATTTTATACTATGACTTTGGTAACCATTATCTATGAAAAAAGATGCCTTTGAAGCAAGGCTATAATAATTAAAAACATAAATACAAGGATCTATTTCAGCTCATACTTTTAATTTCCTTATATTTTATTCTCTAATGAAAAGATTTTTTTTATCTTGTTAAGCTTTCTTTCAGTTATTCAGCAAACATCTTTTTTCAGTACTCATGATATGTAAGGCATTGTAGAGACCAAAAATGAGCCAGAGTTGTGATCTTCACCCCACCAGGAGAGATGAAGTCTGTACTCAGATCACTGTGACATGTGCCCAAAGAGAGGGGAAAAGCATCATGGGAGTAGAAGCACGTGGAAAAGTCCAAAGAGACTCAAGATCAGGCTCTGTATATATCCAGTGATACCTCACTGTCGTAGCTTCATGGCATCTCCAAGCACTTTCCATCTAGTTCCAATTTGGCCATGTGTTAGGTCTTCCCTTCTGGCCCCCACCACTTTTATTGGTGTCCAAGATCTTGGCTTCAGTGACAGGGGACTTCTGAGTGTCCTATGCTGTTAATCCGGGGGGTGTCCCCTGGGACGGGTGGGCTGAGCAATGTCTCAGGGCACAAACGAGCATGGTTGCTGCTGGACACCTGACCAGTGATACTCTGCCGCCACCCAGACTGCTGCTTGTTGTCTACTGGGTCCTCTGCTATTCTTGTCTGAGTGGGCTCTCTTTCCAAGTCCATGAGTCTTTCATCTATTCTGGGTATGGAAGAAACTAGCCCTGCAAATGTGCCTCCAATATCTGTCTGTCTCACACTTACTGGATTTAATAACCAAGCACGTGCCACTATCTGTGCTCTCATCTCTGCAGTGGCCCTCTTCCAATAAGCAGCAGGTAAGACATGTCTGGCTGTCTTAGGGGAGAGCTTTTCAGGGCTCACCTGAAGGAATTTGATGAGTATAGGGGCAGGAGGTAAGGGAGAAATATAATTAATCATTGAAAATATGATTCTACCAACCCTACTGAATCTACCACGGAGCCCCACATCCAGCTGACACTTGTTCAGGTAGGAGGTGGAATGTGAGCTGGGCCCTAAGAGGGTTTCAAGAGGCAGAAAGGCCTTAAAGATGTAGGCAGAAGCACAGAGGAAGGTCGTGAAGCACAGACAGCTTCCAGCACTCTGTCGGTCAGCAGCATGGCAGCTCTTTGTCCACTAATGTAACTCTGGAGGTCAGAGGCAGGGCTTTTGGATATTTGAGCCATGTCTTTTTAGTCTATACAATCTATCTCCTTAATTAATGCCCATTCACCATTAAAGCCAAGCTTGTAGCAATCGTGCCACTTAAAGAGCACAACCTTTGATCCTTCCTCTTTGCTCGTCTCCTCCTAACTAAATTTTGGGCAGAAAGAAAAATAATGGCAAGTCTTCCTTCCTGGATCCCATGACCTCAGTGCCCTGGCAAAGCAGGGCCTGCAACATTGATATGTGACCTGCCTTCTTGCTTCCCACACTTCCCCCTTTCTAACCAGAGCTATGTAATCTAACTTGAAAGACAATGGGAGACTGAAATCCCCGGATTGTGTTTCTACTAAATCTCTCAGATACCATTTGCTGTCAGGAAATTAAACTGATTTAATTCCTACCCAGAGAAACTTCCTCCTGTTTCTCATCCCCCAAAGAGAAGTAAAGTAAAAAAACACATTGTGCATAGTTAAATATTACAAATTTCTCTATGTATGCTTGGCTAATTTTCTTTGACCTCCTTCTTTGTTAGTCTCTGCAAACTACCCTAGCCACCTGCACTCCACCCCGAATGAGAAAATTTCAGGTGTATGGTTCAACTTGGTCTCCCACCAGAGAGTGTCATAAGATCAGTGCCTGATCTCCAATCCTTTCCCCAGGGTGCCAATGAAGAGAGTGTTCTGCTTGTAGATGGGCAAGAATGAACACCACAGCCTGTCGTGTCCCCCACAGCAAGACACCACCACCAACCTAAATACCTGCACAGAGATACTGTGCATCCCTACTCATAATGACTGGTTTGGATTCTTCCCAACCACTGTGCTGAGCCACTGTGGCTTGGGCTCTTAGGCTGCCCCAGCCCAGCGCCAATCTTCTTAGCAGGTGTGTGTGTGTGTGTGTGTGTGTGTGTATATATATGTTATGGTTGAATGGTTACTCTTTGCCTATGGACACACACAGATACATGAAGTCCTTCAATTCATTCTCTGAGATGGAAACATTGTTACCTAGTGTAATGCCTGTGTAACACTGTTACCTAGTGTAATGCCTGTGAAACATTGTTACCCAATGTAGTGCCTATAGAACATAACTGAGCATTTACCTCTCCTTGCAGCTCTGCCTAACATAGCCGAATACTGACCCCTCAAACTCTGCCTTCCTATCTGTGCTTATCTTTAAGGAACAGGATGCCTGAGACTCTCACAACCAAACCAGTTGGAAATGGCTAAGACCGTGTGATCCGAGATGGTGGGCCACTTGACCTCTAGAAACCCCTTACTTCATTATACTCTAATTTCTGTGCTAAAAGACACTCTCTCTGGCTCTGTGAGAGTTGACAATCACCATGGTGATGACCAGAAGAGACCATGAAAGGATGAGGAGCAGGTGATGTTCTGGTTCTGAGAGATTCTCCGCCCATTCCCAGAAAAGACATGGATGTTCCACCCTCTGCTTTTAATGGCTCAGCTCCTTCATTAAAAGAAATGCTATGTTTTCAATCCTTCGCCTCTTATACAACAAGCTGATTTGTGAGCTATGCTCCCACTTCTCCATTCCATGGCCAATTGAATAAAGCCTGACCTGTTAACACTCACTTTTGGATTCATACGTTGGCTTCACAGACACCAAATAGGAAAGAATCCCACCTTTTGGGGAAATACTGGTTATCTCAGTAACAACATTGTCTAACACCAAACCTCATTCCCTAGAATGGCTTCTAAGGTCTTTGCCAGGACAGGAGCTCTGGTAGCAAAGCCCGCATCCCTGTCTGCGTCCCGACCTCCTCTCTCAGCTCGGATTTGCCAGGCTGATCTGCTTCCCCATCCCCCTGTTTATCCCCACATGAAAAGCATCTCCACGGCTCTCCCTCCATCCTACCTTGAGTTTGCCATTACAGGCACAGATTATATAGTCAGAGAGAAAGAAAGAGATGGTCAGTCACAAAACCCATGAGCAATAAATGTTAATGTATGCCAGTTTTTATCTGGAGCTGGCTGTGGGCCACGGCGGATGCTTCATATTTATCGAGTGTTCATAACAGACAAGTCCCCTCCCCACCCCATCCTCTGTGGAACCACCCCCACTAGGGACAGAAAACGCTTTCCTATAGGAATAAGCCTCCATCACAGTGAGGCTCAGAAGAGAATCCTCTAGCTAGAAGGAATTTTATTACCATATTTCATCAAGTTGAAGGTGCCTTTTGATCTTACAATCTTATATTGATGCATCATTATTTTTTGGACCTAAGAAAGACACTACCATTAATTGTAAAGTGCTGTGGACTGTATGATGCATCTTGATTTCAGTGATGTTAAAATGTGACAAAGAGTACATCCTAGAATCAATGAAATATGCTGTTCTTACCTTGCTTTGCCCTGACATTGACGGGTGCTGGGACACTGCATGGGTCCTTACAGAAGATTCCAAGATAGGAGCCTCACACCTACCCCACAAACCACTGCTGTATTTGAATCATCCTTATTCTTAAGAAGTCTTGGCCAAATTCTCTATTGCTTTAATTTATACTTGTTTGATCTTCCACTTGCCTGGATATAAGCCAAACCTCTCCTTTCTTATTTTAAATAAAATCCTATATTTGCTTAAAGACAATAAGCAAGAACCCCAGTCTTTTCTCCTGTTAGTCAAACAAATTCAATTCCTTTTTATTGAAGTATGACTCATACATACAAAAAGAATGAACCACAAGTGTGTAGCTTGGTAATTTTTACAAAGTGAACACATCTCAGGACTCACCACACTCATATTTTTAAAAAGTATGAGCCTCCTTGACGCTTTCCACTTTCATTCCCACCCCCAAGTTAATCACTCTGACCTTGATCAGAGCCAGAGCTTCATCGTGCCTGTGTCAAACTGCACGTACATGCACACATACAGTATCTACTGCTTTGTGCTCAGTTTCTTTTGCTCAGCGCTGTGCACACTATCTTGCAGTGTGTGGCAGTACTTTGTTCCTTTTCATTGCTACAGTATATTTGTCCATTTCACTTTTGATGGCCATTTGGGTGGTTTCCCGTTAACACCTATTTCAAGTAATGCTATCATGGGTTTTCTCACACATGCCTCCCAGGACACACAGGCACACAAGCCTATTGAGAATATACGTAAGTTTGAGTCACTTGGGCATAGGGCTTTGTATGTTCAGCTTTAGTCCTGACTGTGCAACAGTTTTCCAAAGTAGCTGTGCCAATTCTTACTCCCTCAGGTGATGTATAAACATTCCAACAGTTCCAAATCCTATCAACCCTTGCTAGTGTCTACTTTGTTTTACCCATTCTGGTGGGTGTAATGACACATTCGTCATTGTAGTTTTAATGTGCATTTCCCTAAGTATTAATGATCTTGAGAACCTTTATGTTTGTTGGCCATTGAATATCCTCCTTAGTGAAGGACCTATTCAAGTCTTTGGCTCTTTTAAAAAGTGGGTTGTTTCTTCTTACTGAATTTTAGAATTTCCTGATATATTCTGGGTACTGGATGCAAATATACATATACATGCAAATATACATACATGTCTCCATACTATATATATCAGGCTGCTTTTCCCCGTGTCATTTTCGCAGCCCCTCCACCATACAGCAATGACTGCACATGCATAGCTCTGTGTTGGGCTCTCTAGTCTATCCTACCAGCTCCACGCTGTCTTGTTACTTTGGCTTTTTGCTTTACTTAGTTAAAAATATAAACCACATCAAAAATTGACACTATTAAATTGTCATCCATGAGACTCATCCCGAGGATATTGCCTTGATTAAAAGAATAGATTCCATCAAAACTAAAGGAATTTCAAAATAATCCAACAATTCTATTTGTATCTCTCGAACACTATTTCTTAAACACCTTCCCCTTCCCCCTTAGTCTGGTCTCCTATTTTAAATCTTAGAAACCAGAAAAAGGTAGAAGAGCCTCCTGGGTTAGGTCGGGGGAGAGAAAGAAAAAGTCGGCAAACCCAGAGCCTTTCTCACTGGCCAAGGAGGGCTAGAAAAAAAAGGCTAGGAAGATGCACTGTGAATTGTTTGTTTTTATTCTGTTTTGTCTTAAACATATAGAAGCCATTAACACATCTCATAAATTTCAGTAGATGGAAGGAGGGATGATCCATATTTCCAACTAAGTCAACAATCTGAATTCTACTTATTTCTGCCTGCTCTTTATTTTGCATGTATAGTTGGTCGTTGCTTTTTAATTTTCCATGAGCACGATAGCATCTTCCATATTATTATAGCCTCTCTTTAACTTCTGTTTTAAATGAATGCAATATTTGAATGAATATGTTACCAAAATTTACAAAATCTTTCTCCTACTATCACACTCTTAGGTTGCTTTTGATTTCTACTGCAATGAACATCCTCAATTATATAGTTGTTTTCCTTCTGTTGAATTCTTTCTTTCCAGTGGATTTTACTAGTTTACACAATCACTGGAAATATGCAGTTTCAATATATAAATTGTGAATTAGTTTACATTTTAATGAGGTTGACTATTTCTCAATGTGTTTTCTAGTTACAACTCCTTTTTTTTTCCCTTAGTACACTGATACTGCAAGGTCTTACTATTTTTCTTATCAATTTGTATGACACCTCTCTGATGACACGAATAGTAGTTATTTGTCTTTTGTTAGACCTTGTGACCCTGCAGGTCAGGGGTAATGTGGAATCTGTCTTCATAGCATCAGTGATTGGCACGGGACGGCACACAGCATGTGTTCCATCAATATTTGCTGAGTGAATGAAGCCATGTTTGTTTCGTGTATTCTTCCCCATATATTGGTGCCATCTGTGCCTTGTACATAGAAGGAATTAATAAATGTTGCTTGTTTATTATGATAATGATGACATATGGTATATTTTTTTAGTGGAATCTGTCATGAATAAAAGTCCCTAGTTTGGTTATTTCAGTCTGACAATCTTATGGATCATTTTTTCTGAGGCCATTCCACTCATTCTTGATATTAATAAAAATTCCTCTGTGCAATTAATGCAGTATAAATATGGAAACTTTAAAGAGAATTCCCCTAACTTTGCTTTAGCTCATCAATACACAGCTATTCATCCTTGACGATTGTTTTGCGTTTCGGCTGCACTGAAAGCTCTAGTTTAGCAAACACCGACCTTGTCCTGGCCTATCCCTCCGTGGGCTGGCCGGGCGCTCCTCTGCTCTACCTCCTAGCACCAGGAGCTTGTCCCCTAGCACAGCATTTGCATCGTGTTAGGATTGTCTGCAGGGGTTGTGTCTGGGTCATTCTTATGCAGACTCCCACCCCCTCACCCCCAAACCTGTCACAGTCCCTGGGACACAGCGGCAATCAAAGACTGATTGTTCCATGAATGAAAACGATTGAAATACACTCCATGTCCAGAACCTTCTTTACCTTTAAATGATGAATAATACTATTAGACTTTGAAAGGAGACCCAGCCCCAACTTTCCAGTCTTTATCAGCCCTGCCCACTGGTGAACCCTGTCCTCTCTCCTCCTAACCCAGAAAAAAAAATCAGGTTTCCAAGCCTAGGTACCCCGTGACACTGGTTCTCAACTAGAGGCAATGTATACCCTCCAGGGTTTATTTGCCAATGTATAGAGACACTTTTGGTTTTCATCACTAAAGGGAGGAGGTGCCAGTGATATCTAATGGGTAGAGACCAGGGGTGCAGCTAACATCCTACGATGCTTGGGACAGTGTCCCCTCCACAAAGAAGTATCTGGCCCAAAGTGCCAGTAGTGCTGAGTCTGAGTAACCCTGCTCTGTGGAATCCTTCCCAATTACTATAACCCTGCACTCCTCTGCCCACTAGTTAGCAGTTTCCATTTCCCAGAAGCCTGGGTGACAAGGAGACTTTTCACTAGGCGTGGCCAGGATGCCCTTGAGTGTAGCCATGGTCTTGGGCTCTGACAGTGTCAACCATGCTGCAGTCAGAAAGGTGCATACACTCCTATTATGCAAAGAACCCTCAACAACCCTTCAGATATCTACTTGACATAACATTCTTTAATTTACACATGCAAGCACATATTTTCATACATACTCCTCACTGCCACAAATTAAGTAGCAATAGTGGAAAGTCTTGCATGAAATCATTTGATTTCAAAAGGCTCTATGCAACTGTCCTCCGTGGGAGACACAGAAGTTGGAGGAAACAGCACAGCTAAGACCTCGGGCCCCAACCGTGCTTGTCCAGTGGCTCTACGAACTTCAGGATGAGCTCGCAGCTGCATGTCACTGCAGACTTTAGAGGAATATTTTTAAAATGCAAGTCAGAGTATGTCTTCCCCTGCTCAAAACCCTCCCTGGGCTCCTGACTTCACCTCGAGTAAAAGCCAAAAACCTCACCGTGACCACAGGACCCCCCCTTACATCATCCCCACCGCCTCCTTGTTCACTGGCTCCAGACTGGCCTCTGAGCTGTTCTCAAATGTCCTGGCCTCAGGGTTTTGTCCTCTCCAGAATTTTTACAAAGATCACTTCCTCCTATCTCTCAGGTCCTTCAATCCCCTTTATCCAGGAGGCCTCCTCTGACCACTTATTCAAAGTTCACCCCAGCCTGCTCTACCCACTTATATTGCTATATTTTTCTTTGTAGAAGTCACCCCCACCTGACAATTTAAATCTTTATTTGCCTGTCTCCCCAAGTAGAAAAAGAGCTTCACGTGGCAGGGTCTTTGATTATTCAAGGACGTAGTTCTAGCCCCTAGAACAGTGTCTAGAACATAGTGAATATTTAATAGACATTTGTTGAATGAATGACTCCATCATTGCATTTTGGAGTCTACCCCATGACGCAAAAAGATGAGAAACTTCGCCAGTGGACGCAGCGACTATGTATGGAAATCTTCCCGGGGCTGTTGTGCTAGCGCTGGGATGATTACAAGATCGTACGACACGGTCCTTCCCATGCAATCTTCTCAACAGAAACTGCCTCTGGCTAAACTAAGCCAGCGGGATTTGGGGAGCTCACAGAATTGCTAAGAAGACTGAGAACCAGATTTAGAACCCATCAGGAAGTAAGTGGGTTCCTGGGAACTAAACAGCAGAGAACTAGGGATGGTTCCGAGCCAGACAGAGAACCAGAATGAGAACTGAGGCAAAGCACCTGTGGTTGTTTACTTTCTTTGTATCATTTATCCCAGGAAGGAACGTGCAACAGCTCACCTTTTGGACTTGTGCGAGTGCACGGGGCGGGAAGAGGAAAGGTGCGGCAGAACATCTGCCTGAGGACCCTGTGCACTTCCACGGCGGGGTGGGAGGTCAGCATCCGTGCTTATTCCCAACAAGGCTGCGTGCGGCGGGCGAAGGCCAGAAAGAACCTGGCAAGCTGGTAGGAAATGGAACTGGGTCCAGGCAGCCAAAGACGGACAAATAGCCACTCGGCCCTGGCCCTCAAAGAGCTGGCAGTTACCCATCGTTAAATCACAACTGAACACCGCATCAGGTCTGGTGGCCCAGCGACACGCCGACACAGGGAGCTGGGGTTTCTGAGATCCTAGAATCCCCCCCACAGTCTTCCTCTTGGACGCCAAGAGATTGTACCAAAGCAGACTCTATGTCATTTCCCACCGCCAGCCTCAGGGCCCAGCCTGGGCTTTTGGTAAATGTCTTGGGAGCCCTTGGGCCACAGCAACACTTCCCGATGGTGTGTTCCACATGACACTTGTCCGGCAAGATGCTAGTCACATGAAGGCCAAACAGGATTTTAGAACTTGCACCAATATGCCCGTCAGAGTATTGAGGACCCTAAGAGGCCCTTCAGTAAAGAGCTCACCCCAGTAACACCATGTAACTTCCCAAACCGACTTGACCAGGGGACATTTTTATAAAACATAACAAATGTTTAGTATCCTGCCTGACGGGTATCTCATGGAACACCCTTTGAGAAATGTGACCGGAGTGGAGTGTTCTTTTAGGGTGTGTTCCCTGCCACCTTCCTCCCTCCTGATGGGCCCCAACGCATCCTGAGAAATGGGAGAACTCAGAGGGCAGAACAAGGGGCAAGCCGTGTTGAATGGGCAGCAACACTCTTTTTAATCTGGCTAACTTGTTCAGGCGATTCCTTCATTTTTCTAAAGGTATCAAAGCCTCAGCATGAAATGGATAAGTGGGAACATAGGAATTAGCTTGAGGACTGAAATCCAATTGCTTTATTCCTTTACATTGTTCAGTGGAATTTTTATTACAGTCTTTAA
>RJWJ010005644.1:0-67095 GCA_004363605.1 Indri indri | reverse complement strand
ATTCATTCATTCATTCATTCATCCATCAACTGTTTAATAAAGCCCTTACAGAGCCCAGTGATTCAGTGGTGATTTTTCAAAACTATATTTGGAGAAAAATCTTGTCCTCAGAGTTCCTTTCTTTTCTTTCCTCCATATTGGGACTCATCCAATATATAAAAAAAAAAGAGAGAGAAAGAAAGAGAGAAAAGAAAGAGAAAATAAAAAACGTATCTATCAATTCCATTACTTATTTTCTTTAGTATAACATATTCTAAGGAGAATCAACCATATGGTTTTTTGAGAGGTGTAGGGGGTTGGGGAGAGACAGAGAGATTATTTATAGTTTGCAAATGGCCACCACTAGAAAAATTTAGATTGTGGCGTATTAACTCATTTTTACCATGTTAGCCTATATTTTGAAATTTGAATTTTGGTCTATATATTAAAAAGTCATACCAGATTTGCTTGCCTTTTAAAACACAAATACTAGCTGCAAACCATTTTCTTTTGATTATGACTTAAAATTATGCTTTATATTTTATGTAATTTGTGCCATCTAAAAACTGATTCAAAATAAGTGACTGTTTTTCTAAGATACCATTTTGGATGGAGAGGGGAAAATACTACCCCATTTAATGAATACACTGATTGTAGGACACATCTCACTTTCAGAACATTAAATGCATAAAAATGAGCATTTTGAAATCAAAGATATATCATGTATTTTTTCTTTCTGTCAGAAATCAAGCTTGATTATGTGGTCTTTGCTATACAAGTATATTCTATATTCTTCCAGTTAAATGTGTCGAATGGACACAGAGAGAATTTCAGCTGCTTTCTAAATTTGAATAAATGAAAGACTTGATTTCTCTACAATGAAGAAATGGCAGTACTTCAAATGACTCTCATCAAAGTCACACTGGTTTTCTGTCTGCACATGTACAGGTTATGCTGCCTCTTGGCTGAGAATTTCAATATTGGTATTTTGCTTCCAGTCCATCATTTGACTGTGGTGTATTTTATCTTTCATTTAATCCAGAGGCATGTCAAAGCCCAGGCATAATTCCAGAATGGAACAAAAGTATTATTTTTGGCTCAATGACATTACTTAAATATCATGTTGGTCTTAAGTATGGCTTATTCTCATCCATGCCATTCATTTTATGTAGTGATCAGACTAGTATTTTACCATTATCTTAGTCCAGTGTTTTTCAAAGTGTGCATTATGGACCACCCACTCCAGAGTCCTCTTGGTGCTGGCAGAAATGGCGATTACTGGAATCCAACATTTATTGTCTGTGTTGAAATATCAAAGACTAAGCTCTGGAATAGGTATTTTAACAAGCCTTCCAGGAGATGCCTATGTACGCTGAAGTTTGAGAAGTTCTGCATAATGCAATATGGTTTCAGGTGCTAGGCAGTCTGGGTTTGAATCTCCTTTAAGAGCAGGACAACCCTAGGCAAATTAGCTGAACTATTTGAGCTTCAATTTTCTTCTCTGTCAAATGAGATAATAGTAGTGCTTTCCTTTAGGGATGTTTTCAGGATTAAATGAGTGAATATTTGTAGAGCACTTAGTGTTTGGCATGTAATAAACACTGTTCACATGTGTGTAAGTGTATGTATGTGTGTGTATACATATATTTCTGAATCTATAGAGACCATGAAAAAATAACAGATGTTCACTTAACATTCAATGAACACACATTCTGTGCTGGGCCTGTATCCTACCGTATAAATGCATTCTATTGGAGGGGTAACATGCAAGTACACATGCACTCAGACCTTTAACAAAAGTCACTTTATTAAGCCTCACAGTCCTAGGAGGTAGGTAATATTATCCTCTTCCTTTTACAAAGGAATAAACCAAGCTGCAAAGAGATTAAGTAACTTAGCCAAGTTTGTACAGCTGCTAAGTGATGGAGCTGCGATGATCATGGGCAGCCAGGCTTCACCACGTGCTCATTTAACGTTGCTATCCAGAGAAGTGTATTCCATTAAAAGGAATGCTCAACTGACCAAGGCTGTCTTGACTCTTAGTTAAGTGAGGATCTATCTGGAGGTCAACAAAGAACTGGGCAAGATTCAAACTTGGTAAGTGGGCACAGTCTGCTGCCGAACTTCCCAGGTGATGCAGGGGTGGGACGGAAGATTATCATCCCTTGAGGGTTTGGCATAGATGCTATGATAGTCACAGTAAGTGAAGAGCCTGAAAAACTGTATTTTAAATAGACAGAAGTTTAGTTCAGAATTAAATCTTGTTTAAACTCTAGTAACTGAAAGATCAAACATCCTAATGGTGCCAAATGGCTGTGTTAAACTCCTTAAGTCTATAACTAGTGTCACTTGGTTGTCAAGCTGAACAGCAGGCTTTTTGGGGTTAGGCTGTATTTCATTTTCTTTTCTATTGAAAGGAGAAAGTTATTTAAGGTGTGGTATCCATGAATAGTACCTTGTATTTCCTGTAACCTAAGGTGTTGAAAGACTTTTATTCATGCCTATTCCCTTTTAGTTTTGGATGTGTGGTTAGAGGTGATGGTTAAGAGTCAAGACTAGGAATGAATCAAGCCCAAGTTCTACAATGCCAATTGTTCACATGTGGGAGAGGTGTTGCAATTGCAGGCAAGAAGAAATCATGTGAGGTAATTCACCCCTTTGCTTTCAGAGAGAACTGTGGTGGTTTCTTTGTGTGTGTGTGTGCTGTTTTGTGGCTACATTTGAAATAATTTGGTAGAGAGGGAGGGAGAGAATGTCCAAATTTTGGGACTATGGTGATTGCGTAGGAAGATGCCTAAAACCAAGTTGAAGGGAGGAGACAAGAAGGCTAGAATTTCTATTTGCTGTTTGATACAGGGATTGTGTATGTTTAGTCCTCTTCAGCTTTTAGTATGAATGGTATTAGGTTTAAGAATTCATAAAATACACACATTAGTTTTAGAGGAGGTTATAGAGACTTCCAGGTTTTTGTAAAAGACGTTTACCCATAAAACCCACTTAAGGTTAAATTTAATGTGAATGAAATGCCTCTGAGAAGGTCTTGAAACGTGCATACATTTTAACTAATAAAATGAGGACTTAAATGTATATTGTGTGATTATGTATGTGTGTATATATGAGATATGCTCTAAGTATTTCATCTTCTAAAACATCCAAAAAAAGACATTTTAAAAAGAAGTAAAATGAAAAAAAAACGTCATAAAATAATTTTTAAATGGCTCAAAAAAGTGTTGTTGTCACTAAAAGTAGAATTTATTAGTATTTTGATGTTATTGAGTACGAAAGGAAACTCTCTCTGCATGGAGACAGAGCTGGGTTTAGACAGGAGCAGTTTGACCCAGTTCCTGCAATCTTCGCTGCTCCTCTCTGTGGCTTCCTCAAGGGTGTTGCCATGTGGACATGTAGGCAAAGCATCACCAAGTTTCCAAATTCTTAAAGAGGTTTCAGAAATCTAGATTTTTATGTGAAATTCTCTAAATTTTAGATTTTCCCTATTGTAAACATTGGGTGAGCAAAATAAAACACATTTGCCTGCTGGGCAAAGCCCACTGATCATCAGTGTGTTATCTCTGCGTTAGCCTTCCTATGATTTATTCAAGATGAACATTTTTTAAAAAGTAAACATCTTTCCTGCTAAACATGCTCTCCCTCTGTGATCTCTATTGTTTTATTTTTCAAATAAATTAAAATCTACTCAACTCTTCAAGTCTCCTCAGTGCCCACAATCAAGTCTAAATTCCTTTAATGAGAACCCAAATCTGCTCCTTCCTGCTCCGGGCTCCACTCTACCTTTGTGTGATGGTCTTTTCACAGGATGCTCTTCTTCTTGTCCTCTAGTCAGCGCCCGCCTATGATTAACACCAGATGGGATGTTGCCTACTGTGTGCAGCCTTCTAACTGAAGGATGTGGTGGTTATATAATTACTAGAATAGATAGAACAGGAGGAAAAACCTAAATCCAAAATTACCATTATAATTGATACCCAGCGACGTGGTTTGACTCGCTCAATATTTTAAAAATAAATTCTTAAAATTTAAAATTTTAAAATTTTAAAAATAAATTCAACCAATAGTATCGAGCTCCTTGTAGGTGCCACTCTGCTAAGCGCTAGAATTATGAAAATTAAGAACATGATCTCCAAGTTGCTGACAACCTATAATAGACACGCCATCAGACAATTGGAATACATTAGTAAAAGTGTTTTAATGGAGTTTGTTAGAAAGTGCTGATGGTGAATAGAAGAAAGGAAAGGCCTGAGGAGCACTTTTCAGGGGAGATTTATGAGATGAAATGAAAGGAGGAGTAGAAGCTTTTCATGGGGCAGGAGGAAGGGAAGGCATTTCAGGAAAAGGAGGAGAAATCTGAAGCAGAGCATCAACACATTTATATAAGAAAGGCTGTCATGAGAACGGCACGTTGTTTCCTAGGATAAGAAGTTCATAACCATGTTTTCGTGACTACTGCTATTAAATTATCACTGTTCCCCTGTGCTGTGGTTTCCATGGAACTTTGCCATAAAATCATTTCCCTGAGGCTTCCTGTTATGAGCTATGAGCTTCTTAGCTCAAGCCCATAATGACTCAACTGGTAAATAATACTTTCCAAGTCTCTGGACTAAATCCAAACTGATGGACCATCACTGCTTACCCAAATCTGGTGTTAGAACAAGAATATACATTTGCCTGTAGGTTCTCTCTTGACCAGTTCCCGGGCTCAAACTATGAAAATTTCTACACCACTTTCCCTGCATTCTACTATATCAAACCTCAACACTTTCCTCAGAAATTTTAAATTAATTCAATGAAATTTCATCACAGATAATTTGTGGAATTGGGATACTTGTTTGGTGTTGCTCTTCTCACCATATTTAAACTTAAAACATTAAATTAGTAATGATCCCTTGACTTTTTATCTCTAAGAACCTCATTTTAATATTATATGGTTTGTGATTGCAAAATATTCCAAAGTATTAATGACAACCCCTATGAATGAGTTTTGTTGCAGTGTAGAGAAATAACATGCTTTCTCTCTTGCCATACTCAAATGATTGAATGAGGATATTGCTGTAAAGTAGAAAATGTTGACATAAATCTTAGAATTATATTTAATTTAAAAGTTCAAAACTAGTACCAGCTTTTGATGACTAGAATTAGATGCAGCAAAAGCCTTGAATCTGCTCAGTTCTCAAAAGATATGTTTTCTCCAGCAAGGTAAGCCTCCCTGGGGCAGACTGAGTCAGCTCTTAAAAAGGCAGTGAGCCATACTGTTGTCATTCACAGTTGTCCCCATTAAATTCCCTTTCAGAATTAGGTCAAGCATAGGCATTGGCTGTGTGAGGTTCAAAATGTTTTTGAATAATGGTTCAGACAATTGTTGGTGACGTATTACCATGTCCACCTTTGCCTCTCTCGTCTTTCCTTCTTTTCATTTATTTTTTTCTCCACTGACATACCTCAGACTTGCCAGTGGAGCCAGTGGCATTAACTCACTCTGATGGCCAACTTGGATTAAATCCTCCCTGCTACAGCATTACAAACCCACTGAAGGCAAGGACCATATCACTGTGTCTTGACCACCTGTGTGTCTCTAGTGCCAAGCAGAGGGCCTTCCATATTAATACTCGATAACTCAGTATTTGTTAAATGTGAATGAAAATACTTTCATTAGGCATTAAACACATTTGAAACATTGGCTGGGTTCTGTGCTTCTTCCTTAAAATTTTTTTTTTGCAATTATGGTTGGAAATTTATACATTTAACTCATTGTGTAATCATATCATATATATAGCATATATATGTATTTTTTACTGTACCATAACTGATATCAACTTCCTCATAAGCCTCAATCTGTAGTATGAGTGGGGAGATGAGGGGAATAGAGACAACTTTCCAAATAAATTCATTACCTCACATAGTTATTAATAACATTTTTGTGGTGAGAACATTTTATATCTACTCTCTTGGCATTTTTTTAAGAATATAATATATTATTAATTATCATCACCATGTTGTAGAGTGGAGCTCTTGACTCAATCTCTTCTATCTAACTGAAATTTTGTATCCTTTTACCACTCCCACCCCAACCTCAGCCTTTGGTAACCACCAATTTACTCTAGTTTTATGAGATAAACTTTTTTAGATTCTACATTTGAGTGAGATCATTTGGTGTTTGCCTTTCTGTGCCTGGCTTATTCAACACATCATGTTGCACATGGTAAATACATACAATTTTATCTGGCAATTTAAAAAAATAAATTTAAAAAAGTCAGCCTTTTCTACCATATTAACATCCCTCTTTATGGCGGTTGTAAATAGCTCATCTTTCATCTTTTCTTCCATCTCTTCCTTTTCCAGATGGCCTCTGGATAAAGGACATTGAGTTTTACATGCCTTCTAGTAAGGAGAATGGGATCTCACATTTGAGCAGCACTTGTGCTGTGCCTTAAGCTATCACAGGCACTTCTGATGAAGTCCATGGCTGTGAAATATTGGCAAAGCTTTCGCTCCTCTGTTGCCTCTGCTCAAACTTGCCTCTCACTGTGTTGTGGATCTCCCTATGGCTTGGTTGAAATTCCCACTCAGCACCTTCATTTCAGGCATCTCATCCTCTAGCCACCATTTTTATTCTGATGTGATTGCCCCATTTTGGTTTCCTCTGAGGCAATTTCATTCCAGAATCTGAATAAGCAAGTTGGGTTGAAGCTTTTTCCTATATCCCCCTCTATTCGATTCTCCTTTTAAAAACTAATCACCACCCTCCCACACACTCTTTAGGTTGGCACCTTCGGGGTGGAGGGTGGGGTTTAGTACACTGCCCGACTGCTTTTCTCATTCCCTGTTCCCTTTCCCTCCTCCTCCTCTAGATCCAGAAAAGCTTTCTTTTCTTTCCAATTATTGTATATCAGAGACTTCTCCAAAGTCATATCCTCTTCTTTCTGGAGGTGACATCAAGGGAACATGATTTACAGAGAGAAATAAAAGCACATTGATTTAATATTTTCTAAGTATTATACACATTATATTCATTTTACCCAAGAGAAAGCTAAAGCTCAAAGAGGTTAAAGTAACTTGCTTGCAAAATAACAGAGCCTAGATTCAAAGCCTGGCTGTAAAGCATAATGATAGCACACACAATTTAGAGGTTTTGAGTATTTTAATTCAAAGTTAGGAGCTTCTTATTTTTTTTTTAGCAAGGTATCACCAGATAGTGCTTCTTATCAAATTAAAAATATAATTTGATAGCACTTCTTCAACCTCATATAATGTTCAGCACGTGAGACCAGAAGCAATTGCCCTAATTAATTAATTTGACAAAATACAGTTTATATGTGAAAATGAATTAATGATTAGGTAAAATTAAAATCTAAATTAGGGGAGGCACATCTTCCACTTTTCACTCATGGTATGGAGACTTGTTTCAGTAGAGGATTATCTCTATATAAAAAATAATCACAACTATAATTAACAAAATTGGTTTCATTTAATTTTAGAAAGAAGCAGATAAACTTTTTCCATTTAAAACCACTGACTGAGGAATAATGAAGTATGATCCATATTGTTTAAAAGGTAACTGGATTTAGGTTTTTAAAAAAGAACTATAAGATATCAAATTTATCTTTAAAAATAAATTAAAAACATGATTTTTGTGTATATATTACAAGTGTGCAACAAGGAGACTTTTTTAATAAGTTGCCCCAGACTAGTGTTAGAAATAATGTCACAAAAACAGTTACAAAAGAGAATGTCTCTGTCCCCATCATCTCCACTTCTAGGGGAAGGCCAACTCTCTCTTTAAATTAGTTCTACATGTCCCAATTTGATGTGTTTCACACCAGTCTTCTTGGCGACTCTGCAGTATCTGCTGTTTTTCTGCTGATAGTTCTAGGCAAGGCCACCCATGTCTGCCAAGGCTCTGCTGCCCCTGAAGCTCTCTTTAAAAACATCTCTCTATTGCTGATGTCTGTGGATATGTCAGCAAAGAGCCGCTAATGCCTGACGTGTCAGGGGCTAAGGCTATGTCTCATAAAGACTGCTATTTGTCAACACAGCTTACCCAACTGGCCCCAATGCTGCTGATGCCCTGGTCTCAAAGCACCGTGGAGTCTTAAGCAAGGCCACCCTTTTTTATCTATTACACTTTTAACACAGACTTTTAAATGCCTAGCCAAGCAGTGGGCTGAAAATAGACAACGCATTAATGCTATGTACGGAGCTACCTTTTCCCTACAATACTTATCTCATTCTTCATTATCTAAACTAACTCAACTCTTTCTTTCCTGAGTTGAGTACTTTCCTAGGAAGTTTTGCATTCCCTTATGCAAAATAGCATTGGCAATCCTATCTCTGGCTCAAGCAAGCTTTGCCGTCTTTCCTTCTGACCACCTACTTATATTTACACCTCCCTACTGGATATTTCTATTTGACATTACACATCTTCCTTGAATTCAGTATATCTGAATTGGACCTGTCATCTCCTCTGATCTTTTATCTGGGTTTCCAATCTCAATAAATAGGACCACCTTTTATCTAGTTACCTATATCAGAAATCACTATCTCACAAATCCTGTTCTTCTGCCTTGTAAGTATCTCTTAAATCCATCTACTTCTCATTTCTGCTATCCTATGTCAGGGCATCGTCTCTTGTCTATATTTCTGTAACCTCCTCATGCTTTCTCTTGCCCCTCCCCTCCAATATGCCTTGCACATTGTGTAGCCAAAATAGTCTGTCAGAAAATGCAGTATGACCATCAATTCTTTGTTTAAAACCTTGAATTTCTTCTTGTTGTTTAGTCCCAAACTGGACTGGCCATAATTATGTCTTTTGCCTTTGGAAACTGCCATGTTCTCTCTCATCCCCAGGCTTTTTCAAGTACTGTTCTCTTTGCATGGAATGAGTACTAAATTTTTGTTGAATGAATGACCAAATTAATAATGTTTTACCAGAACAGAGTACATTAAAGAACTCTCAATAAATAGATTTCTTGAATTTATTTATTTTTAACTGAACAATTTCACTATATTTAAAAATGTATTTAATGTTTTACAAACAAAAAGTAGAACCGAAATTGGCATTTCCATATGAACTTGTACATTGGTTTTAAGGTCCTAGCAGGAGTGTTCAACTAATTCTGTAGCTTGGACTACAATGTGGTTTTCCATTCTCTGAAATTATTACCCTCTTTGACTTAGCTAACATCTGAAGATACAGCCAATCCCTAAGGCAGGATGACAAATATAGAACAGTGAGGGAATCACTGGACACTTCTCAGCCATCCAAATCCCTCGAATCAAACTTGGCATAAATGGAGTGGCAGATGTCACTGTCAGATTGCTCTAACATCCTTGATATGACCTACTGCTAGATGCTCTAATTTCATTTCAAAAAGCCTGAGTAATCTTTACAAGTTTGGACGATGAAAAAAAAAGAAATTAACTTTATGACTTGGCAAAGCCAATGGCATGCGATCCATCTAGAAACAGACCTAGAATCCCCATCATTCATAAGAGCATCTGGCTGCCATCTACAGGATGCTGGGCACAGGCCAACTTTGATAATTACATTCAGCTTGCCCACCTTCCCTAATCACTTCAATTGGATGACACACATTCAGTTCTGTTCGGAAAATACCAGGCATGATTGCTAGTCAATTCTACAAGGTGACTATCTCACCCTAGAAACTGCAGCATTTTTTAGGTAGGAGAAGTAAAATAGTTGTAAAATAAATTCAGAACCATGGCTTAAAAATGGCATATTATGAGATAATGAAATTGCCAATGATATTACTCAGGAAAATTTAAACATCTTAACTGGCATTGCCTTTATAGTTTAGTAAAGGAGAAAATATTTGTTTTTACCTGGTCTGACATTTCAATTAGGTTTCATCATAATTAGAGGTTATAAGATCATTGTGGTACTAGGCACTCACGTATACACATATTGAAGGGATTTTGCTTGGTGTGAACTGGATGTTATAAAATCTAAAATATAATTTAAACAGAAGGTGAGTATTAATTGCACTAGAGTATAAAAATAATTATGAAACAGAAGATGTCCCTTTTGCTTACATTTTCCTAAGCCTCTTATTTCCATAGTACTTAATGTAATTTTAATAAGAAGTCTGGCATTATAGTTCATGTTTACACAATTCAGACTTTTTAAAAAGTCATTCTATCTTCCATGCTATTCTGAGAGTTTTCGAAAGTAGGAGGATGTTTTATGGCCTGCTGCTGTTTCAAAAGGATCCAACATTCATGGGAGGAGAAACTTGGGAAAATATGCTGAACAACAATAAAAACCAATACTTATGTAAGTTTTACCATGTGCAGGAAAATGTTCTATATGATTTGCCTATACGAACTTGCTCAGTCTTCATATTAACTTAACTAGATGGGTACTTTTAATACTCCTGTTTTCGCAAGTGGAGAAACTGAGGCACAGATAAGTAAGTATCCCAAGGTCACAGAGCTAGCAAATGGTAGAGTCAGGATTCAAACCTGAAGAATCTGGCCCTAGAGTTCATGCTTTTAAACACCATGATATACTGCCTATCCCTCAAACACCACAAGAAGTGATTATTTTTCTTAAAATTAGTTAAGTATCCCATAGTGAATTTGATATCAGAACATTAATAATATTCCTTGAGCAGCATCATTAATGCCAGAAATGAGATGAGGGATAGAGCTGACCCACTGAAGACCCTTTCCTCTAGCAGAATTCATTTCTAGTGAATTAGAATAGCACTAGCAGATTAGTACAACCTGCCCACCTGAACTAATTATAAAATAACATGATCTGCATATGTAAACACCCAGACCACTTATTAAAAAATTTGGGGAAAGTTTGCAGTTCTGTTAAACGAGCACTCATTTGGTGCCCATTATGAGCAAGGTACTATGCTAGGCCCTCGGAAAAATCAATCAGGTCTGGTTCACTCTTTAAGGACCTCATAGATTGCTGGAGACACCATAAATGTACATAATCACCTCTAATGAAACTTATATTTTGGTAAGAATTAAAAGAGGAGTAAAATTCAAATGCAAAGAGTGCACAAGAGGAAACTTAGATGGGGAGTCGGGACTTGACCATCAGAGAAGTTGCAGCAGGCAGTGGACTTCTGGGCTAAAACCATTGCAGTGAGACTTTGAACAAAGGATATAAAACTATCCAAGTCACAAGGCACAGGGATAGTGTGTAGAGTTTTGGGAAACTAAATAGGAGGGATGTGTTGGTGCTAGATTATAAAGAGAATCATATGTGTGTTTTACATAGAAAATACATGTGTACATCCAGTGTAACATCTCAATGTATGTACTTTGTATTCACATAGTCTTCATTGGAGGCAAATCTTTGTGTCTCTTTCTACAGAAAAATATTATGCTCTATGTAGATAGCTCCTTACTCCAGAATAGTATAGCAAAAAGGTTAAAATCCCTGTTCAGACCTGCAATAACCCTGTGACCTGTTTCCTTATTTAGAACATGGGAATAGTAATATTTACTTCATTGAATCCCTATAAGGCATAATAAAATAATGCACATAAACCTTGGTGTTGAGGTAGGTTCTTTAAAAACATAAACTACTTTTTCAGTTATACTGAATATTATTTATTCTGTCAGCACAGGGGAAAAAAATAGAGACAAATATTAGCTTGCCTAGTTAGGTGACCCAGCAATTAAAACTATGCAAAAACAGAGGTGGGTTCAGTGAAAGTGACCTTTATCTAACACTAATCCTCTGAGTTCCATTTATTTTTTAGAATCCCTTACAACATGTCAGTGGAGCAAAGGTCGGTGAAGAGGATACACCATTTCACTGACAGGTAAGCCAATAGGAGGAGGGGCGGATTTTCTCCTTGAGGTAGTGAAACGGTGGCAGGGTCTGAATAACCAGAATTTCAACAACCTAATGTACCTTTTTTTGTATTAATCAATGGGCCTCCTGGCTTTCCCCTTTCAGTTGTATAAAGTCATGTGTATACTGATGACAGGACTATGAGTCTCATGAAAAGATAACTTTTTTTTTTCTTAAATAATTTCTGCCCCTAGCTGAAAGATGAATGGATTGAGGAAAAGAGAATAGAGTAATCCTATCTGAGCCCAAATTTTCCATGGGGATGAGTAACTAATCCCTTTTTACTTCAGTGTATCCTAATGAGAGAAAAATAAGGATGAAATCAGTAAACAACAACAATGAAAATGAAACCTTCTGTATCTGGCTTCCTTGAGGAAAAGGATTCATTGAAATGAATTTTCTTTATTCAAATAAATGAAGATTAAATACAATGATTTTAATGCTTTTAAAATAATTTTCAATTTACTAAACATATACTTGACTGCTTCAACAAACGATATGAATTTTGAATGACTGACCTTGATAGGGTGATGTATCTCTAACAGGAAGATTACATGGAAATGGAAACCAAAGGGTAGAAGCAAGAGTGGCCCACTTACTATCACAACCGGTGACCCACTTGGGGATTTGTGCTTCCCAGTCCCATAACTCTGGACTCTGCAGAGAATTCAGAGATTGTTCTTACCAAGAGAGGAACATGTCCAAAATAATATTCCCATGAATTATAAGCTATCACTCTGCCTGGGCACTTCAGGCTCCTGTGCCAAGGGACAAGCAAGCAAAATATTAGCCATACTCATGGCAGGAATAATTAATCCTGACCAACATAAGGAGGTAGGGCTGGTATTACACAATAAGGACAGATAAAAAAATATGTTTGGCATCCAGGAGTTGCACTTAGGTGCCTCTTGCTACTCCCTTGCCAAATTTTGATGGTAAATGGGCAAGTGCAGTAACTCCAGTCTTTAAAAGGCATGGTGACCAGGGTTCCAGATGTCTCAGGGATGAGGGTTTGAGTAACGGCAGTAAGTAAGCCATCTAGATCATCAGGGTTGCTAATTGAAGGTAAGAGGAATCTATAAAAAATAGTAAAGAAAAGAGACAATAAAATCACTTGAGGTCTCAAGATAGCTGCAGTAGCAAGGGTTGTATTTCATCCCACTAACAGTGCTCTTCTAGGCTCTTCCAGGAATAGAATTCTGCCAGAATGTTGGAGGAGTTTCTCTAAGAATACATATGAAGAAGTGAATCCCAGCAGTGCAAGAAGTGGACTGCACACCTAGATGCTGAGGATGTTGTTGGCAAACAACCTTCAGCTATCCGACCTTTCAGGGGTTGCCTCTGCTGTAGAGAGCTACCTTTCCCAAGGTCATGCCACTTCCCAATGTAGTTCATATCTAATGACTATATGATATGGGGGTATAAAAATATTGCTGTTTTGACCAAACTAGGGACAACCTTTAGCTCCCAAGATTGCCATAGTGTCAGCTAAGGTCTACTCCGGTCTTACATCACAGCTCAACTTCCACCTTTGCCCAATCCTACTTCTTTCTCAGCTCTTGTACAAATCCTGCATTTAAAACTCCATCTTAGAGTAAACCCAACCTGAGAAATCCTTTACTGGTGGTGGGTGGCGCTTGTGGTGGCAACGATGGGAGTGATGGTGACTTCCCAATGGTTACAGCATCAATTTTCTTTTGCAAATATTTCACTGGTGGTAGCCGCATCAGCAGAAGTTTTGTGTGACAGTCTGTGGTCCAGCACTATTGGTGGCAATTTTGTCATCATAACAATTCCATGGCACAGTCTCAGCCATTCTTCCCAGAAGCTTAACTTAAAGCCTTATTCTCTAGATCTTTCAACAATTCTGTGTGCTATCCAATATCTTTTTATGTTGTTGTTTACTAAATTTGTTTACATTATGTCATTTTCTTCTAGCAGTTTTTTTGTTGTTTGTTTTGTTTATACAAGCAGAGAAGACATGATACCATGTCTCATAGTTTTGGATCACTGTATTTCTCCAATTCCCATTCTCTTACAGCAGTTAAATTTCTTATCTTATATTTACAGTTGACTTTTTACCCCAATACTGTTATTGTGACTATAGTGGCTGAAAATAGAACAGTCATAGAGTTTCCTTTGGTCCCAAAACCAATCAAATAAAAAAGTGTAGTGCAGTCATTATTATCAAGTGAACTAACATGTATAATAATACATATTTAGAATACCAAAAGTCTAGGTGGAATCAGGGGAAAAAATAGGCAAAAAGGATCAGCCCAGCCAAACGACTGTCTATTTACAAAGCATCATCCATAGAGATATTTGGCCCAACTCACTGATGGACATGTTCAGCATCCCCAGATATTTAGTGTCAAATAGTCCTGGTTTTCAATCTCTTTCATGCTAATTTACAGGGATCTTATATGTAGAAAACCCCAAAGATTCCAATATCATTTTAATAAACTTCTGCTTTCAGACTAAATCCACTTCCATTGTTTACAGTAGACTAATAAAATAATCTGTCTTAAAGTTAATATTAGACAAGTTTTAAAAGATTAGACCTCTGATACTTGATTGATACAGTCCTCCAGCATAGAACAATGATATAATTATTATGGGTATAAATTAAATAATGCTCCCTTGAAGAGGCATTTTAAACCACACTATCAATAGTGAAGGAGGATTGGCATGTTAGAGATGGAAAACAAAGATGAATTCAGTGATGCAAATAAAAAAAATGTTTATGTAGCTGAAAGGAAAGGGGATAGTAATGAGAATGATGAAAAAGGGGATTCTGATCCAATGGAATTATTTAATATATTTGTATTTTGAGTAAGATGAAATAAAGACCAAATCTCTGGATACACAGGAAATTTTAATTTCATTAAATGCACGTGATTTTTAAAAATACACACTTTGGATTGATGCATTTCTAGCTCTATTCCATGTCTCTTAGGGGATTATGCTATAGTGAATTTGAGGGAGAGCCTAGAGTTTTCTAATGATAAAACTGGCAGGGGATGGTGTATGTGAGTAAACATAGGAAAGTTGCTTCTTCTCTTTTTCATTCATCAAAATGCTCTAAGAATAAAAATAAAAGATGGTCTCCTAAATAACAAAGTTCCAGGTTTAGATAGACAATGGATAATAACTACACCTTTACATTTTATTAAAATATAAACAAAATACAAAAGTAACAAGCTCAATAAAGTCAAAATGAAAACTCATAAGGTGAAACCACATTGTATCATTCTGTACTTAACTGTCTTTTATGTTATATTTAAATATCCCCTACAGACACAGCCCTTTTTTGGAAATTTTCTGTTTGCTCACTTTAAATGTTTTCTTTTCCTGTTTCATGGACCAGTATTTAATGGCATCCACTAGCAATAAGAGAGCAGCTTTTAAAAGACTTATATTAGATGGTTTCCTGGGGAAATGGCTATGTGCTTGGATGGGTCTGGCACTATGCCTCAAATGTCAATGGTATTCAGGCTGTGTGAGAGATCCAAAGAGAAAATCTGTTCCAAATACCGAAGGATGACTTGGCTTCCATCACTCTGCAATTCAAACCTGGAAACTGTCAACAGAGGTCCCCCAGCTGTTTTTGCCTGCATGAATGAAATAAAGAAACAGAAGCCAGTTTCAAAAGGAGCCAACCATCAGAACCTGAAGAATTTTAGAGGACCAATTCAGAAGCTGAAGTTATAACTAGAAATGAACCAATGGTTAGTATCAACTACTAAGCACAGGTGCAACATATTTCTCTTGGCAGTGGCTAGAAACAACCAGTCTCTATGGCCTAGTCTCTAGAGTCTTTATGGCCCTGGGCCCCTTCAAGTTGGAAGGAATCAAACTCATGGAAAGAAAGTAATACAGAAAACAAAAGAAAATGAGATTGGCTTTTGTGCCCTTGGTGCACCTATAGCAGAAACCATGAAAGAAAAGGGAGCTTCTCTTCTTATTAGTAAGAATAGTGATGTGAAACTAGATGTAGACTCTTTTTTTGGTCGTTTTTATGGCTTTCCACAATTCCGAAAAATCACACAATTCACAGAAAGACAGACATGTTGTAATGCTCTAATTTCCTTTATCATTTGGGATAGACAAACGAGATGAAGATATTTATGACAAATATAACTTTATAGACTAAAAATTTTTTCCTTTCCTCTAAAAATAACCAGGAGAATTGAAGATAAAAGTAAAAATTCCATTCTTAGTGAAATTAGGAGACAAACTGCAAGCTACATTAAGAGTTTCTAGAAGATGCCAGTTAAGTGTAGGAGCCAAGCAAGGGGAAGTGGAGAGAAGCTGATGAGAGAACTCAGAAGCAGAAGATTTCAGAAAGCCCCAGAAATAATGCATTTCCTGAAGGTGATGGGTATACGCTAATGAAAAAATCTATGTCCTTCTCTGGAACAAGTGAGAGAAATGGTGTGAGCCAGAAATCCCCTAGGATCAAGTTCAGAGAAGCAGAGATCTACCCATGAAAATTACACTTGCAGGAAGAAGTTTGTCTTTGTTGGAACGTAGAAGAAAGTCTTTAGGTTGTAAAAGATAAGTATCCTGGAATTCTACTTGCCCCAGCAGCCAAGAATTTCTTGCAAACAGCCATCCAATTCATTCAAAAGACTAATAGCAATAATAATTAGCAAAAAGCTAGTGCAACTCATTTAAAGGCAATTATAAAAAAATAATTAGCACAGTACCCAATAAAGACGCTATAAGGAAAAAGGCAGAAAATATTACCAAAATTTGAAAAAGAAAACTAAGCAGATTTATGAACAGATGTCGAACAGTAAATCAACTGCAAATGAATCCTGAGCATACAAAAACGTGTTCTTTGATCATAAGATAAACATAACTGAAAACTATATTGAGATATATTTTACCAATCAGATTTGAAAAATTAAATTTCAAAATTTGCCAATACAGCATTGGTGAGGAAGTAGAAACAGGTGCTTTCATACATCAGTCACAGGATGGCAAATTGGTACAATAAGAAGCGGCACATTAGCAGTATTGAACAATATTGCAGCAGTTTATAGCCTTTGATTCAGCAATTCCACTTCTAGGAAGTTACCTGAGGTTTACTTGCATATATACAAATGAATATGCACGAGGATATACAAGTAAAACATTATAGCCCTATTTTGAAGGAAATATTTGTAAACAACCTAATTTTCATTTGTGCAGAACTAGTAAAATAAATTACATAATATTCAAAATGAAATATTATTTAAATTCTTTACAAAGAAAACTGTTAGGTATTAACATGGAATGAGCTTCAGGATAGATTTATTGGGCAGAAAAGGCAAGTCCATAACAGGATAGTACACTACCATGATGTGGAAGTGTGTGTATATTCTTTATTCAAAAAATAATCACTGAAAAGATAAAGAAAAAACTAGTAAGAGTAGTTACTCACAGAAAGAAATGGGGAACAGTACAGATGGTGAACAGGAAAGGGAAGACAACTTTTCACCATTTATTTTTTATACTTTTTGACATTTGTTCCATGCTTATTAAATAGTAGCAGTTTATTAAATAAAACAATAAAACATTTTGGGTATTCCCAAAATGCTGTAACATTGCAAAACTAAATTTTCTGACATGTAATCTAGTTTTATTATACATTTATAAACCTGAAGTGGCACAGCATGTATTTACATCTTAGGTTTATTTCTTGGCCCTCTGCAAGATGGGTTCCACTGAAGCTGCTTTCTCAAAACTTACTAGCAGTCTCCTGATTCCTGAACCCAATAACCACTTTTCGATCCTCCTCTTATTTGAATTCCCTGCAGTGTTTGATACCGCCGTCCACCCCTTCATTACTGAAACACTGTCTCTTTGTTAGTACTTTATCATCTACTAGAGTCCTGGAGCTTAGTCTCTCTAAAGCCAGGCCCTTCCTAGTATATAGCATTCACTCTTCATTGAGTCCTAGGAATGGCAGGATAAAAACAACATTTTTTTTCAATTGTCTTTCTTGGTCAAATGCCCTACCACCACTGACATTGGCTGGAGTTTGTAATATCTACTGTCTCAAGCTTTTAATGATCAAAGGACCTCTTCCCAAAACTTTAAAATCATTTTTGGTTGAAGAAGCAGAAAATAATTAAGAGTTTTATTATTTTATTCCCTTATAGTTATTATTTTCTGTTTTGGAGGTGGTGCATAAAGTATTATACTTAGAAATAGTGGAATTAGGACCCAGGACTTAAGAGGCAGCAAAGGGGCAGAGCCTCTGGAACCAGATTACCTGGGTTCAAAGTCCAGCCTTATTCTTCGCTAGTATGTAACTTTGAGTGAGTTATTCAAACTTGATCTGGGTGAGTTACTACAATGGTGTATCTCTTGTTTGCTTCTCCCTAAAATGGAGGTCTCATAATAATAGTGCCTAATTAATTGAGCTCTTGGGTAATATTTATGAGGTAATAGATGTAAAATCATTTTGAACCATTCCTGGCCTCCAAGCTCTTATATCTTTTGCTAAAAATATTTCATGTAGAAGATTCTATAACACTAAATCCAGATTCCAAAATCTGAATTCCAGTCCCATTCCTGCTATTAATTTGATCTATGTTTTAGATACATTTTCTGAGTTTCAGCTTCCCTGTCTGCAAAATGGGAGGCTAAAATATGATCTCCAGACTTCTTTGTCGTCTACATAATTCTGAACATCCAACTGCTTTGAGGAACAATGGCTTAAGCCTGTTAACTTCAAAGCCTAATAGCCAAAGCCTTGCTTTGTGGATGAATTGGAAAGCATTTCTAAAGGTCAGAATTAATAGCTTCACAAAATGAGAAACATACAGGCTTGCTTTATGAAGACATTTAGTATTTTACTTATTTTTGAACATAGTAACCACTTCTGTTAGGACAGGGAAAAAATCCTATTCTTAAGTGATAATGTGGCTCTAAAATTGAGTATTTATCTGATAAACACAGGCTCTTAGAAATTTGTAATACTGAGGAATAAAACCAAAATTGCATAGATTAGAAATAGGTTAATCAACAGAAAAACCATTATCTTAGGAGTAAAGTATATATTTTGACATCACTAAGTTCAAATTTGACAATTAAACCTAAATTATCTAAACATTCTTTTTGAAAACAAGTTAACCCATAAATCTCACATTCTTCAGTGAGAATGACTAAAACTTTGGGACTCATCTTTAACACTTTAGTCTATTTGCTCCTTAAGCCAGATACAGTCCTGAGTCTGGACTCTCTTTTGTTTCAGTCCATTGCCTTTGTGTCTAATTCTCTTCACATCTCAATCTGGCAGCTGTAGACTGGCTGACTTGTATCTTTATTTTCAATCTATCACAAAGTCCACTGCCAAATACCTCCTTCTTTAGAGCACTTTCCCTGAATATTTGTATCTTAAGAATTCTTATTGGTTATCCTTTATCGTGTTAGTAAGTCTAAATTTCTCTGCCAGGCTTTGAAAACTCTCCTGACTCAGTCTTCCTTTAACTGATCCAGCCTCTTTTCTTACTGCTCTCTTCCCCGTTGCTGCCTCTGCTCCATACATTTCTGCTTCCTCATGGTCTCCAAACGCAACCTCCTCCCTCACCCTGATTCCATGCAGGAATTAGGTTCCTCTTGCTGAATAGCTCTTTCTCATCTTCTCCATCCATCCAGACATCTGTCCTACCCTTTATAACATGTCAAGTCTTATTCGTGATTGAAGTTTTACATATTTACTGATATCTTTCTATGTGTTTGCTGTCAATAACTTAGTTTCATGACTCTCAAATTACTTCAGGTTCATGCATTATAAAAAAAATCTTATATGATCATCATAATGTAGCAGAAAATATTCTTTTGGGGAATATATGACTTAAATTTAAAATCTGTTTTTCTATTGACCAGTTGTGTTTCTGTTGACAAGTCATTCTGTGAGCCTCACAAAGTTGTTATAAATATTAAATGAAAAGATGAAAAGCTATTTTGTAAGCTCTAAGTGCAGCATCAGCACCATTGTTACTTCTATATAGAACACATCCTTAAAGTATTAGATAAATCAGAGCAATGTTACAAAGTGTTTAATAAGTATATGAAATATGCTTCAAGAAGATACAAAACAAAGTTTTAAATTAAAAAAAAAGAAAATTGGAATTAAATGTAAAACCATAGGGATTAACATAGTTCAATCCAATGGAGCAACATAGTTCAAGTCCTAAATAATGAATTGGATGGCAATTCTTATGAGAAGGAACTCTCACAATAAAAATGATGGGACACTATTTATTCAAGTGCTTCCCAAAGAAACATTAGTATCAGCTGACTACACCCATGGCAAGTTACAAGAAACCTGCCCTAATTGCATTGTGTTGTCACTGATGAAAGATCTATTTCTATGAATAGAGACAGCCTAATTAGGGCTTCCTTGCAAAGTAATTCTGATTCTATATATGTTTTCCCTGTGACCATTCTTTTTGGTATCCACAGGCAACTACATTGAAATCAGTGCAGACTTACCTACTGAGGAAGTTTAATGGGAAATGCTAATGACCAGGATATGTTAATGAGTTGGGAACATATATTCTATTCTAGCTGAGATGAAGAGCATCATGAAAGAATAATTAACATTAAAACTCACAGTTTGGTTGCTAAACCATTGTATAATAATTTAAGAATATAAGACTAAGAAGAAGAAATACAAAGTACTTTTAAAGATTATTTAGTTGTTGACATTTTCTTTGCAAGAAATGGATAAACTTGAAGGATTCTAGAATATTCTTTTCTGAATTTTCTACAGTACTTTAACATATTTATGATGAACCCAAGAGTTAGAACTGAATGAGTAGCAAAAGTGGAGTTCAAGTACATCTATGGAAAGCTAAGACTTTTGGATTTAGCAGAGACTTTTAAAGGGATTTTTCTGTCTTAGTTAGAAACAGCCAAATGTCCATCAAAATTTGGGTTTCCTTTCCCATAGTTTAGGGTTGTTGTGGGGAAGCAGCTGCCAAGACAATGATTATACTTTGGAGTTCTCTTTGCATCTAAGGAGAATCATGTGACCAGTTCTCCCCAGTGGAATATGAGTAGAAATAATCAATTTCCGAGAGAGAGGAAGGAAGGAAGGAAGAAAGAAGAACAAATCGGTGATTTAAGAAATCTAAATTTTGAATTGCTTAATGTGTTTCAATAGTAGAAGTACAGACTACTTAACTGAGTTGTTATCTAATTCAGTAAAACTGGCTTAAAAAGGCTGGGTATGGTGGCTCACACCTGTAATCCTAGCATTCTGGGAGGCCAAGGCAGGAGGATCCCTTGAGCTCAGGAGTTCAACACCAGCCTGAGCCACAGCAAGACCCTGTCTCTACTAAAAATGGAAAAGTCAGCCTTCCCAGCTATTTGGGAAGCTGAGACAGAAGGATTGCTTGAGCCCAAGAGTTTGAGGTTGCAGTGAGCTATCACGGTGCCACTGTACTCTACCCAGGGCAACAGAGTGAGACTCTGTCTCTAAATAAATAGATAGATAAATAGATAAATAAATAAATAAACAGACATTAAAAGAAATTTTCAACAATGTAAAACATTGCCAATCTTAAAAAAAACTGGCTTAAAGAAAGATTAGCACATGACTTAAAAGGACATCTTGATTATAAGATCCTCAGGTATTCTTGGCCCCATTGGAGATAGTAGCTTCTCTGCTAAATAAACTGACTAGTCCTGGATTTCCTTACCAGGGAAAAGTTTATCAATTCATTTCAGCCAAAGGAAAAAAGTGGAGAGCAAAAACCTGAACTACACCCAATAAAGGATGCAAGTATTCGAGCAGGTGTCATTCCAGTTTGGACTCTGATCAAAAACATTAGTGTTGAGTGTGTATGATGTATGTGGTGGGACTGTGGTAGGTGGTGATCAGAGGCTGCTAAAAGAAGAGCGAGGGAATTATAAACTCAGAAATGTTTTACTTAAACCCAAGTCCCCAGGGATAACCCTACGAATGAGCTTGATGACTTCAAAGAAACTTTGGATCAGAAAATAGGCAAGTAGCCTCTGACAAACAGGAGGGCTTTGAATAGCTGGGTCAGAATTGTATCTTTTAAAATTTGGGCCCTTAAGGTAGCAGTTAATTGGATTTTAGAATGGATTCTGAAAGATAGATGGAAAATTTACCATGACATAAATGTTTTTTCACCCCTTTAAAGTAATATTCAATAAATTATGCAATTGCCAAGAAAAACGGTTGTCATAAACATTTTGGGAAACATGGTGACCTTTGCCATATCTGCCATTGCTTTATTACAAACCACTCTCAAAACTTAGTGCTTTAAAATTCCTGCCATTTTTAAAATTTTAATTAACAAATAATAATTGTTAATATGTGGGGTACAATTTGATGGGATTTTGGGGTTTTTATTTATATAATTTTAAGGGGTACAAGTGCAGTTTTGTTACATGGATATACTGTGTAGTGGTGAAGTCTGGGCTTTTAGTGTAAACATCACCTGAATAATGTACATTGTGCCATTAAATAATTTTTTCTATCACTCTCCCCCTCCCACCCTTCTGAGTCTCCAATGTCTATTATTCCACTCTCCACATCCATGTGTACACATTATTTAGCTTCTACTTATAAGTGAGAACATGTGGTATTTGACTTTTTGTTTCTGAATTGTTTCACTTAAGATAATGGCCTCCAGTTCCATCCATGCTGCTGCAAAAGACACAATTGCATTCTTTTTTGTAGCTGAATAGTATTCCATTGTGTGTATATGTATATCACATTTTCTTTATTCATTCATCCATTGGTGGACACCTGGGTTGATTCCAAATCTTTGCTATTGTAAATAGCACTGCGATAAACAAATGAATGAAGGCATCTTTTTTATATAATTGATTTTTTTGATGGAGGGTGGGGGAACAGTAGGTACCCAGAAGTGGGATTGCTAGATCAAGTGGTAGTTCTATTTTTATTTCTTTGAGAAATCTCCATATTGTTTTCCATGGAAGTTGTACCATCAATAATTTAAACTCCCACCAACAGTGAATAAACATCCCTTAATTAAAAAATTAAGTCCCATTTGTCTATTTCTGTTTTTGTTGCTTATGCTTTTGAGTTCTCCATTATGAATTCTTTGCCTAGACTAACATCCAGAAGAGTTTTCCCTAGGTTTTCTTCTAGTATTTTTAAGCCTTTAATCTGGAGTAATCACATTACCTGACTCGAAATTATACTAGAAGGCTATTATAACCAAAACCACATAGTACTGGTATAAAGGTAGGCATATAGACCAATGGAAGAGAATAGAGAGCCCAGAAATAAAGCCATATAGCTATATCAGACTGATTTTCGAGAAAGCAGACAAAAACATACACTAGGGAAAGGATGCCTTATTCAGTAAGTGGTGCCAGGAAAATTGGATAGCCACATTCAGAAGAAGGAAACAAGACTGATATCTCTCACCACATACAAAAATTAACCAATATGAATTAAAGACTTAAATATATGACCTGAAACCATAAAAATTCGCAAAGAAAGCATATGAAAAACTCTCCTGAACATTGGCCTAGGCAAAGAATTTATGACTAGGACCCCAAAAGCAAATATAGCAACAACAAAAATAAATAAATGGGACTTAATTAAACTAAAAAGTTTTAGCACAGCAAGGGAAATAAGCAACAGAGTAAATAGACAATCTGCAGAACGGGAGAAAGTATTTGCAAACTACACATCTGATAAAGAGCTAATATCCAGAATCTATAAAGAACTCAAAACAGTCAGCAAGAAATAAAACAAATAACCCCATCAAAAAGTGATCAAAAGACATTAACAGATTTTTTTTCCAAAAGAAGATAGATAAATGAAAATATGCTCAGCATCACTTAATCATCAGGGAAATGCAAATTAAAACCAGAATGAGGTATCACCTTACCGCTATTAGAATGGCCATTATGAAAAAGTCAAAAAACAATTGATGTTGGAGTGGATGTAGTGAAAGGGAACGCTTATACACTGTTAGTAGGACTGCAGGTTAGTACAACCTCTATGGAAATTAGTATGGAGATTTCTCAAAGAACTAAAAGTAGACCTACCATTTGATCCAGCAATCCCACTACTGGATATCTACCCAAAGGAAAAAGAGGGATTTTATTTAAAAAAAAAAAAAAAGACACCTACATTCAAATGTTTATCACAGCACAATTCACAATTGCAAAGACATGGAATCAACCCAAGTGCCTATCAACTGATAAGTGGATAAATAAAATATGATACCGTGGAGTAGTACCATGGAGTACTACTCAGTCGCAAAAAGGAATGAAATGATGTCTTTTGCAGCAACTTGGATAGAACTGGAGACCATTATCCTAACTGAAGTATCTCAGGAATGGAAAAATAAACATCACATGTACTCTCTAATATTAATAATTGGGAGCTAAATGGGGCACACGTGGGCAAAAAGAGATGTAAAGGACATTGGAAACCAAGAAAGGTGGAGCGTGGGAGGGGGTGAGGGGTAAAAACTCACCTGTTGGGTACAATGAACACTATTCTGGTGATGAGCACACTAAAATCCCCAACTTAAGCATTATATAAGGTATCTATGTAACAGAAACATTTGTAGCCCCTTAATATTTTGAAATAAAAACAATAATTCTTTTAAATTAGAACTATGACCTATGTTGAAATACAAATTGAGCACTAGATTTCGAAGGGTTGATATTTGACTACTTGCTCTTTCACTCTGTTAGAATAATAATAAAGCCATTACAGGCTTTATGGTTTGCAAAACATATTCTCATATTTTTGTCCTTTTCTAAGTGACTAAGAGAATTGTGTTCTATGCTCTGCTCTACTTTTCACTTAATCATGCTTCAGATTTTGACCAGCAGCTCTTTTCAAAATTAATCATGTTAACTCTGATGACTACCTGGAAGATCTGCTCCTCTTCTGATTTTTCTCGACAGTTCACAAATAATCTACATCCTTTATAATTGTGTCTCAGTATGTCCTTGCATGTTACTTTTCAAATTTCTCGTTATAACATCTGTTTCAGCTGTTCAGAAGTTGTTTAGGATTCTAACATTCATCACTTATTGCACATACCAGCTGGAGCATGTGTAGGAAGCCTTGATTTATGAAACTCAAGCTGGCTGTGGTCCAGTACCCTGTTGGTCATAATATCCCCTGACTTGAGAATTGGTTTTAACTATGGCCAAGTGAGAATAAAATTACTTTGATAGTGTAATATATAATGGGAAGAAATAAATTTGGTGGGAAACTATTCTTCTCAAAATACTTTTGAATCTTTCAGGAAATTTTAAAATGTTTTCTTGGGAGAATCACTAGGGGGAAAAAATCTAGATTTAAGACAAGCACAGAAAGAAGGCCACAAAATGTTTAGTCACTGCTTAGCCAAGGATTGATTCAAGGTAAATTAAGCATAAAAAAATTCTTAAAGGAGGAAACTATAAAGGATGTGTCTGCTGAGGCACTAAGGGTAGCATTTTCACTTATTAGGAACAGGATACTCTTGGGTTGGACACAAGCTTGCGAGTTTTCATTATTTTTCTTTGTGATCCGGATAGGAGAGGTCAAGGTTGTATGAACTATTTGGAAGCCACTTAAATGAGGTTGTATTTCTTAGATAGATAATTAGGACTGGAGAGTGGAAAGTTAATATATTTCTATCTAATTAGGCTAAATTGGAGCAGGCAGAAGCAATAAATTGAAAGCTGGCCAGGAAGCTCTACAGCTTCTAAATCGAATTCTAGAAGCATTAGACACACCATGGAAACTTGTAAAAATGCAGATTACAGGCCCCACCTCAGATTCTCTTACAGAAAGTCTGGGGTGAAAACTTAGAATCTGAATTTGATTTGGAGACTGATGTTTCATAGAACACACTTTTACAAAACACTGCTAAATACTATGACACATTTATCATTTCTTATTAAAACAAGAAGAGGAAATGGTTTGAAAAGCAAAATGAATAAAAATTATCATGAAATGTAAAATGTGCAGTTGCCTTATTTGCCAGAATTTCCAAAGTTCTGCAAGCAAAGCAGCTATGCATCTAGTATTTATAAGCAGGCATTGGCATATATTGTACGGTATATCTACTCCATTTCTTTAATCATTGACTTTTAGTGTTAGAGCCATCAAGACACATTCTAGTATGTACCTATATGGCATATACATGGATATAGTTTTGAGTGTAGACTCTGGAGACAGACTGAGTGAGTTCAAATCCTGCACCATCACATAATATATGTGTGGATTTGGGCAGGTTTCTTAACCTCCTTGTACCTCAGATTTCTTATCTGTAAAATGGGAATGATGATAATACTTATATCACAGAGATTATTGAGAAGAGCAAGCTATTTAATACATATAAAATTCTTAGAAATTTCCTGGAATACCATAATACCTCAATCATTTACTTCTTGTTATAGTCACCCAATAGATATCTGCTGAAATAAATTAAATTGATGGGTTACAATACAGATCTGGAAAGAATTGAAAACATTATTGCTTAGCCTAAAATGTGTACTCATAAGGAGAATGAAGTAAATAGAATAAAGTTAAAATTAAAGGCTGCACTCTAATCTTAAGCATTATCTATTTCCCAAGTTGTTCATTGGCATATCTTGTCTAAGATTTTAAAAAATTCTTAATTATTTGTTCCATTTTTAAGAGAAAAAATTGACTGGAAATAATTTAAGGCCACTAGAAGGAACTTCTGATTTGCTCCCTCTTTTCTTTGGAATCCGGGTTTCTTCCTGTTCTTTATTATTTTTCTCCCCAGTGTTTTTTTCCTGAGGCTGTGGTGAAAGCAGAAAAATATTTTTCAACTTCATCCTCTTTTATCTTGCATTCAAAATGCATAGTAAAATTTTTAAACAATTTTATTCATAGTAAAGGAGAAAAACACAAAGTTTACAAAATAACGTCTTCTTCTTAGACCCATGGCCAAAAGGTAGGGGATTAGAGGACCAAAGTCTCTGAGACTCCGTGTCTCAGAGGAAATTAACCTGACCGTCACCCCTTCAATTTGGTGGTAGAGTGTCCAGTTAATACCCAATACTGGACTCACAAGAGAGATGTTCTTTATTAGAAACTCTGCCCATCAGCAGCAAAACTCCGGTTTGGGAGGTAGGGTCTGACACAGGTTCCCTATCACGGAGAAAGTCTGGGGCAGAAGAGCTCTCAGATGTGAAGGCAAGACGCAGAGTGAGATAACAGGTTAGAATCTGGAAAGAGGGACCAGGTTCTGCTTTAACAACATAAGGCAGCAGGAAGGCCAATAATGAAAACCTACAGCAGTCATCTTTGGCTAATGGAATTCCAGATCTGGCAGAGAAGCCTAATTCTAAGCCCAGGGGTGTGGGGGCATCTACAGCTGTTGATCACTTCCTGCTTGAACCTAAATTGGCTTAGAAACTAGAACAAGATAGAGCCCTCAGTGGACCTTTCGATTAATAGGTGGATCCAGTGAATTTTATTGAATGGAATAGAATCAAAGATGATTTCTGTCACAGAGCAGTGCCACACTGCTGTGATGCGTTGTGACTCAGGGAATAACAAATTGGTCTTACTGAGTAGAACAGCAAATGGGTTTTAGAGAGAATATTGTCACTGAAGAATAATAGCCATAGAGATAATGAGGAGTTACCTACTCCTTGACAACATGTGTTTTATGTTATGTAATTTCAAATAATTTTAAGAACTGCTTTGTTTTGTTTCATAGAATCATATTTAATCTTTTAATTAGCTAAAATTTGCTGAGTGAGGTCTTTTAATAAGATAAATAATAATGTAAACATTATCATTTGTTAAGTTGGAGATAAAATACAAAAATAAAATTGAAGCCTAAAGGACTTCGTATTCTAAGATTTGTAATTTAGATGGTTAATTTCATCTTAATTTCATATCAGTTAATAATTAAAGTTTATCCTTTTTTATGATGTAACAGTTCTCACATACAAAGAAAATGTGCATTACATTAATAATGGAGAATAATCTAAAACGACAGTTTGGATGGTGTACAGATCTTTCCTTGCTTTCTTGCTCTTTTGTTCAAGATTCAATATTTTTCTAAAAACTGTTCTTTTATACTTGTACCTAGAAAAAAATTTTGACTATAACAATTCAAGGAGAACACTAAACTTTATGATATATTACTGCAGGGTTTGTCTCTTGGCAAGAAACAGGAATGGTTGGTATTAATGGGAGCATGATGGTTCTGCAAGAAAACCAGCTCATGGCCTTATGAATCACAGGGCACTAAAACATTTATAAATGAATGAAAAGGCTTGGGGCTGACATGAATTATGAGTCTCATTATGGCACTGTAATTTCTTTAGCAATGCCTCAGAGGGGCAAGACACCTCCCAAGAAAAGTTGTGAGACTTCCGTCACATTATTTTTCTACTGGTTGACTATGGTCAAGGTGGAATATGGTCTGTATCCCTGGAGTACATACACAAGGCAACATGTCTCTGCATGCAAGTGTTTCTATCAGTAAAGATCCTGCAAGACTCCTTTCTTCTAGGGCCCAAGCATTATTATTATTGACCTTCAAGAAATAATAACAGGCCCTAGTAAGAAGACAGTTTTACCAATCTTTCCATTTCTTTAAGCAGTATTCAGATAGGCTAAAATACTTCTATTATTTTTCACTGACAAAAACTCAGTAACATTAACTGAGATATTTCCCAGGGGTAAAGAAAAGCAGAGATTATTTAGTTAATTACAAGGATTGTAAAAAAGGAAAAAAGTAGTGAGAAGTACTTTCTAGTGCAAATATATATGTTCTTAGCATTAGCATATCCTAGATTTTTACCATCTTGAAACAGCCCAGGCTAGCATGACTTCACTAATAGGTTGAACTAGGGAAGAGGCCTATCTGAAATAACTAGAAGCCTGAATTATCAATCGTTCCCCTCCAAAAAAAAAAGTATTATTTTAACATAAAAAGTCTTATTAAACCATGGATTTAAGCAATGGCAAGCCTCTTTTCCATTATGTTTTTATGTGCACATAAATATTTCTAAAATAACTGAGAAAGTTTGTTAGGTTGACTGTTCATGTGTGAAAAACCTCCACACATACTATCTTGTGTGTACCTATATCTATCTATCAATCATCTTCTACAAATTGAGATGAAGACAAATATAAAATTACTATGATTCCAATGTGTGGCAAGGATACGGCTATAGGTTACTGAATTTCTTTTCCTTCATCCTCCTAGGATGTGAGGTACAATATAGATTGCAGCCCCACTTACAGTGAAGTGGGGTCATCTGACTGAGTCCTGGTCCATGAAATGAGTAAGTATGATGTTTGTCACTTTATGGCCTGGCTAATAAGAACATCCTGGGTAATACTTTCTCCTCACTCTCTTGCCTCACCTGCTGAACAGCATCTGTCAGAGGACTCTAAGTCCATAGGGAATGGAGAAGGAAGCTACCAGGTCAAAAGGATTCTGGCCCCTGAATAACTGTGCAGCTCTTTACTGGCCAACATTAGATGTAATATAACTGATAAATATACATTTCTTACATTAAACCATTGAGATTTAGGGATTATTTGCAATTGTTGTTAGCCTACACTGGCAAATTAATACTGACAGTATTCTATTCAAAATACATGAAAATATGAAATTAAAATATTCCTGTTTAAGATGTAGATCAAAATCGAAGATGTATTTTTCTTCCTTTTTTATCTGTGTGTTGTAGAAATGTCTTCTCATAGATCTGTAATTCCATTTATTAGAAAATAGTGTTATTAGAAAGATAAACTATTGGATTAAATTAAGAAATTCTTAGAAGAAAGCACAATTAGAAAATGGTCTTGGCAGATGCTTACAGGCACATGTCCAATCAATCACTCTTTGGATCCCATCCTCTCTCACTTTGGTTATCTCTGGATCCTGGTTTTGTACCGGTACCTCAGCATCTCTCTCTTCTGTAATAATTCCATTCTTATTCCTAAGTATTAATGTTCAGTGCATGGCTGCACATCATCAGAATAGCCCTGCTGTCCACTTTTCTTTCCTTTTCTACTGCAAGTGGCGAAGAACTTTGTGAGTTTGCTGAATAATTGCAACAATTAGTGTGTGGGGCTTAGCATATTCATTTGGATTTGCTACACTTAACAAACTAATTTATAGTCTATAGATTATGAAAGGGTTTTTTTTTTTTTTGCAGTGATTAATACCTACATTTTCTTTCTTCTGTGCAACTTATAAGTATAGCAGATCTAAATTCATTATGGAGCCACAAAAGAAGATAAAGAGAAAAAGAGAAAAATAGTAATTTTACCCTGAAAATTGCCATAGAATACAAAGCTCCTTTTGGTATATTTAATCCACTAGATATGAATTTATAAGGCACATACATGTTTTAAGGAATGCATCTAATATTTCTAATGATTTTCTGAAACTAAAGTAGGGTCATTTCTTTAATCGTGGGTCCCCATACTTTTCTTTAGAAAGAACTCCGCTTGCTTCCCAGGAATATTTACATCCCCCTAAAATTCACATGTTGAAGTTTTAACCCCCAGTACCTCAGAATGTGACCTTATCTGTAAACAGGGTCATTGCAGAGGTAAGTTGTTATGAGATCATACTGAAGCAGGATGGACCCCTAATCCAATATGACTAGTGTCCTTACAAAAAAGGAAACAATTGAGACAGACACACACATAAGGAGAATGCCCATGTGAACGTGAAAGCAGAGATCAGCTAAGGGACAACAAACATTGCCAGCAAACCACCAACAGCTAGGAGAAAGACATGGAATAGATTTTTCCTCATAGCTCTCAGAAGGACCAAGTTTGCGGACACCTTGACCTCAGACTTCTAGCCTCCACAACTGTGAGACAATAAATTTCTGTTGTTTACACCACCCTATTTACAGTGCTTTGTTTTGGCAGCCACAGAAAACTAATACGTTTGTGAAATCCCAGATCCCTGGGCCCAGCACACTAGCCACGACTATGCTATCAGAGCCATTCTTAAGATATTAAAAAAAAAAAACAGGACATCACCTTGGTGGGCCCACACTCTGGGTATCTCAGCCTTTGGGGAAGAAGGATGTAGCATGATGTGGTGCTCCTACATTATGCAGATGAAAGCAGTTTAGCATCCCCCATTTACTAAGGGCCATCTGAATGCAAGGAGCTGTTCAGGCAGTACACAGCAAAAAGAATAATTTGCCTGCTCTCATAAAGCTAACATCAGGAAAACAGATAATAACCAAGTAAAGAAACGGATAAACAAGATGATTTTGCAAAATAAGACAGTGAAGAAAACAAGGATAACATGACAATGATTGGAGTGTTTTGAGCAGAATTGTCAGAAAAGATCTCTATCGAGGAGGAAACATCTAACTGGGGGCCTGAATGATGAGATGGGGCCAGTCGTGAAAAGCCAGAGCAAGAACATTCCAGGCAGAGAAAATGGGGAGCACCAGCACTCTAAGGAAAAAATACACCAGGTACTCCAGGACATAAAGAAGACTCCATGGCAGATCTTGGTGAACAGGAAATGGAGTAGCACAGCTGAAGTTGGAGAGGCAGGTGTCCCTTGCGGTGAGCCATGGCACAGAACTCAGATTTTATTCAAACTATAGTGGGAAGCCTTTAGAAGATTTTAATCAGGAGGTGATCTGACCCGATTTAGGTTTCAAAAGGTGACAGCTGTAGGACGTTAATAATAAAAGAAGGGAAATCTGCTTTTGCAATAGTCAAGATGAGTGAGTGATGATGGTGAATCAGACCAGGACAGTCTCAGTGCACAGGGCGGAACCAATAGGATTTGGAGTGAGGGATGAGAGAATGGGAAGAATAAAGGATGAATTACAGAATGGGGCTTGAAACACTGCATGGGTGCTGGTGCCATCAGCGAGGTAGGGAAGACTGGAGAGGATCAGGTAGAGGAGATAAGGGGAGAATGGTATTAATAGAGTCAGAATTAGACATTTTAAATTTGAAATGACTGTGAAATGTAGTAGAGATATCAGGGTGCAAATGTGGGGAGAAATCAGAGATGCAAATACACTTTTGGAAGTTATTGCTTTTTAGGTGACCTATTGTCATGGGAATGGATAAGATCACCTAAAAAGAGAATATGGCCAGAAGGGAGACATGGCCTTCGAACTGAGCCACTGAGCAAGCAACATTTATAGGTTTGTGAGAGGGGGAACCAACAAATCATAACGAAAAAGAGGCAGCCTTTAAGGTGAGAGGGAAACCCAGAGAAAGTGGTGCCATAAAATCTATGAGATTAAAGAATATTAAGGTGTAGGTCAAATGCTCCTGAATGGTTGATTAAATAAGAACGGGAACTGGCGATTGGATCTGGCAAATTTTGATATATGTTATAAAAGAAGCAAAAAAGTCACTCAGGCATTGAATAACAGTGGAGCTGGGTTTGGTAAGCTAATCGTATGAGGAATGCTGTAGATAGGGAAGACAGAAAAATACTCAATGTAAGGATCTCATTAAAGTTCAAATTAAAGAGGGAGAAAAAACTGCCAAGGAAGAGATTTAAAAAAAAAATAAGTAGAAGGAGTATACTCTAACGTGATGATAAAAAGTATAGCATAGTAAATAAATAAACCAGCAATATAGTAATTTATTACCCTTATCAACTATTATGTAGTATAATTGTATGTGCTATATACTTTTATACAACTGGCAGTACAATAGGTTTGTTTACACCAGCATCACCACAAACACATGAGCAATCCATCACACTACATTTTGGTGGCCATGACATCACTAGGCAATAGGAATTTTTTAACTCCATTATAATCTTATGGAACCACCATCATATATATGGTACGAAATGTCGTGCAATGCATGAAAATGTTTGGTTAAATACTAGTCTCAGTGTGTCTGTGAGGGTGTTTCTGGATGAAGTTAACATTTGAATGGGTAGACTGAGTAAAGCAGATTTTCCCCCCACCAATGTGGGTGGACCTCATCCAATCTATTGAAGGCTCACATGGAGCAAAGGCTAAGTAAGACAGAACTCACTCTCTCTACCTGACTGTCTTCAAGCTGGGACATTAGTCTTCTTCTGCCTTTGGACTCAGACTCAGACTGGAATTTACACCATCAGCTCTCTTTCCACTCAGGCCCTCAGACTCGGAATGGAACTATACCATTTGCTCTCCTGGGGCTCCAGTTTGTAAATGCAAATCTTGGGAGTTCTAAGCCTCCATAATCACATGAGCCAATTCCTTATAATAAACAAATTTTCTCTTTCTCTCTGTCTCTCTACACTTAGATTGTTTCTCTGGAGAGCCATAACTAATACAATGGGATTATTTATTAGAATTAGAGAATTAACAATGAAATAAAACTTCGATATTTGCCATACGACCTTAAGTCAAAAAAATTTTGAAATAAGTTTTCTAATGCCTTAAGGTTCATTAGAATTAATGGACTAACCCTCAAGAAAACACCTCATAGTTAAAAATGGAGTTCTTTTGTGAGCTGGTATTGTTGTGAATAAGAATGAACTAAGAACCAACAAGTGCAAAATGAAAAAAACATGTAATTATTCATTTGTGATTTGAACTACAATTGAACGTATTAAAATATAATTTAATTTTTTAAAAAGCTTCATATGTACTATTTTATATCAAGTTTTATCATTATTGATGTTTTGGTCATCTTATAGAAAAATTATCATAGTTTTAACATGGAAAATGTTCTTAAAGAAATTTCTCAACTTCATTCTTGAAGACAATAAACTGAAATGAGGGTCTGTGATCTTTAATGCCTTCTCTGTCAAATAATTATAGCTCTAAAAGCACAGGACGATAATCAGCTTGCTAGACCGAGAGAGGAGAAGTGGGATGGCTTACGTGGGATGCAGAGATCACATGCACAATACGGGCAGCCATATCTCCTAGTTTCCATACAGTTAGAGCAAAATTCAAAGCCTTTCTGAGGCCCTGTGTTTTGGATGTGTTCTTTTTCTCCCCTTTCTGTAAGCTCTGTCCATGGTGTTGAGAAATGTCACGATGCTTTATGTGGCTACTGATGGAGTCTGTCATGTGCAGCTCTATTTGTTTAGCTGTTTTCTGTTACGAAAGTATATGAAACATTGTAGTTCTAATAGTCTGCTCTGCCCATATTACATTAAAAAGTGAGATTTATTTATATAAAGGCATATATTTAATTGATGTATATATTCTTTGCTCAAAAGAAAATTTCCTGTAACAGTGGTTTGTTTTTAAATTAACCTTGCTACTTTGATTATCATCTTGAATGGAGGGCCATATAAGTACCCTCTTCAGCTGAACTGAAATGGCTCTATAATTCTAACAAGAAAAGAGAATAATTTACATGAAAGTCCATAATTGGCATTTAAGAACACAAAAATGAAATTCTTCCCAATTGACATCCTTTAAGGTATTGCCTGTCAATAACTAGAAAGAATTAAGATAGACAATTACATGTAACATGAAACTACTCTAGTAATGTTTTACTAAAAATGTTTATCTTTCACAAAAATATTCTCTTAATCATCTTTTTAAAAAGATGTTAAGAGAACGTTGAGATCAATATTGAATCAATAATTTAAGAAATTAGATGAAATAAATAAATTTCTAGGAAAAAATATAACTCACCAAAATAGGCCTAAGAAGAAACAGAAAACTTGAATAGTACTATAACATCAAGAATAATAAATCAGTGCTCAAAAAATCTTCTGTCTGAGATAACTGCACAAGCAAGGATCCCCTGGCTTGGGTGCCTTCCTAAGTGTCATCTCTAGATATCTAAGACAAAAGTTATCATATTACACAAAAGCTTCAAAGACTTAGAAAAATAAGAAGCACTCCTACCTCAGTTTATCAGATTATATAATCTTGATACTAACACCTGACAAGAGAATTATGATTAATGATGCTTATAGACCAATTTTACTACTAAACCCCAATGCAAAAATCCTGAGCAAAATGTTATTGTAGTAAACTGAATCCAGCAATATATAAAAAGGTCATTTTGACCAAGGTGACTTTATTCAAGGTATATAAAATTGATTCAATATGTTGCTTACCATTTTAACAGACTGAAGGCAAGATTTGCTGCAAATCAAATGCAGAAAAAACATCTGATAAATTCAGTATTCATTTTTTAAAAAACTCTTAACAAACTAAAATTAAAAAAGACCATTCTTAATTTTATGAACAATGGCTTTTAAAAAGTTATAGCAAACATCATACTCAATGGTAAAACACTGACAGATTTCTCTTTAAACAAGACCTGTATCCCTGCTACCACCACTTCCATAACATTATATTAGAGGTCATACCTAAGACTATAAGAAGGGCAAAAAGGTATAAATATTGGAAATGAAAAAATCAAATGGTTATTATTTGCAGATTATATGATTGTGTACAGATAAATCTACAAATAAATTATTAGAGTTAGTAAGAAAGCTTAGAAGGTTTAAGGTTTGTGAGATGCAATATCAGAATAGTGTATATGTATGTGTGTATGTATTATGTTTGTGAAACTTAATGGAAGGATATTAAAATTTATATGGCAGGTTAAAACACAAAGACTAACAAAGAAACTATTGTAGATAATAAAGTATGAAGACATTCTCTACCAGAAATTCGGCTAGAGTAAAACTATGCTACTCTAGGGCAGGAGTTGGCAAACCTTTCTGTAAAGAGCTAAGATAGTAAATACTTAGGCTTTATGGGCTATAGGTCTCTGTCACAACTATTCAACTCTGTCATTGTAGAACAAGAGCAGCAAGAGACAATATGTCAATGAATGAAAATGTCTATTTTCCAATAAAATGTTATTTACAAAACCAGGTGGTGAGTTAGATTTAGCCCATAGATCATGGCTTGCTGATTCCTGCTCTAGTGTTAAGTGTGTTGATAAACAAATAGACCAATGGAATACAATAGACAGCCCAGAAACGAGACACACATATATGGACAGCCGCTATCTGACACACGTAGCACCGCAGATTGGTGGGGAGAGAATGGGTCTTTCGATAAAGGGTGTTGTGACTACTGTGCCTCAAAATGGGGGAAAATTTAATTTATTGGCTTTCTCCTTAAGCAAAAAACAATTCCAGGCAGAAACTTTGTGTTTTTGTGAAAAAAGTTAGCATAAGAGAATATTTTCTTGATGTGAAGTAGATGATTTCTTATCCAAGACACAGAAAATGTTAAACACAGAGGAAAGGTTGATAAATTTAATGATATTCAAGTTAAAAATTTTTGTTCATCAAAAGACACTATTAGCAGAGTGAAAATGAAACCTCCAAGGAGGAAGAAGTTATTTGTTTCATACATAGCTCATATGCAACTGGTATCAATAATTTTTTAAAAATCCTCTGAATCAATATCAAAAAGATGGCTAACCATAGAAAAAACTGGGCAAAAATTTGAATAGGTGCTTTACAAATGAGAAAATCCAGATAGCCAGTAAGGATACAGTAAGCTCTTGCTCCTATCTACCAGAGTAACTCCAAGAATGTTTACAGTTATAGTTCACATAAGAAGCAACCTACGGTTAATAGATGTAGTGATTGTACATATTCATATAATCTAAAGTTATGCTGTATCAAAAATGAACAAACTGTTGCTACACATAACAACATGAGTGAAGCTCAAAAAAAAAAGTTCACATAATCACACATAGAGAGTAATTCCACACATGCATATTTCAGAATCAGGCAAAACTAAACTATATTGTTTGGAAATGTATAAATCTGTGGCAAAACTATAAAGAAAAGAAAAGAAATGATTGTTTAAGTTATTTATTTTCAAAACACTCATGCCAGGCACCGTTTTAAGTGCTCTACAAATAATAACTCACACTTTCATCATCATCATCATCTTTACCTCTAGGGGATGTGGCATTATGACTGCAGAGAGACACATGGAAACCATCCAAGATGCTAGCAATATAGAATATTTCTTCACTTGAGCATTTGCTTCGTAATTATTCTTAAGCTGTACATATGTTTTATGTCTTCATCTGATTCTTTGATCTATTTCACAATTTAAAAAACATAAGAAAGAGTACACACATGGATGAATCTCCCAAAGGATATAAAGGAGAGTTAGAAGAAGAGTTAGAGTGAGAAAAACTGGAAGATGAAGACAAGAGCAGAGAGGGTGAACAGAGAGACAAATTGGAAAGACACTGAGCATATATTTGAATGAACATAAAAAACAATATTTAGGAAGTAAAAGATGACAGAAACAATTTTCAAAGAAGTCAGGGAAAAAGTTATAGTAAATCAGTAGTAAATTTAACTACTGTTATAGCCTGTTGGCTATAACAGTTATGCTAGCACCGTGACCAGAAAAGAGGGTTGACTATTTGAAAATGAAAATAAAGAAGAAATTAGCCAGAAAAGAAGTTAGTTGATGACTTAAGCATTGACCCCAAGATTTTGTATATATGAGGCTTAGACAGCTGGTAGTCAGGCAGGCTATTTTAATGAATACTGTCTACGTGGCATGGTCTAGAAAGTGGCCTTTTCAGTGATCTCCTAAATCAGCACTGATGCCTGAAATTAACTAAATTCAGCAATGAAAGGAAAGGTTCTGCACTTAGGACCAAGACTGCGGATGTCAAGAACAGGCTTTCCTATGGATAGAAAGCGTTTTCGACCAGGAGACAATGTCTCATTTAATAAGTGGAAATTACTTTAAATAGAAAAAAATAATTCCCATTTCAGAAATTCAGATTTTAAAATTCTATTAGAAAAGAAATATCCTACTGAAAGAATTAGATCTACCTCAGAGTTCACTTGTTAGTAAATAAAACTCCAGTTCAAAAGAAAGAGGATTCATATTTTCCTTTGAAACTTTAGTAGTGAGCCGGTATAGGGATCCTGAGATTATTAGCTATTCCGTATTTCTCCCATTCTCACACCTGTTAATGAGTTCCAGCCTATCAGCCGCTCCTGAGCTCATCAATATTGTGGTCTATAGGATAGCCAGGGCAGCGTCTATTACAGGATTTTCTCACTTTGTGCCACAAAAAGGGCTTGGGACCAAGACAAGAGTGATGGAGTGAAGGTCTGAACACTAAAGAATTTGGCCCCAGAATTTTCTGGACTAGTAGGAAGAGGATCAAAGTCAGCCCAAGTGAATATCTCCCCTATTTTCCTGGGACCAGAAAGAGCTAAAAGGAAAAAGGAGGCCAGGTCCTCTTAAGTAAGGACCCTAGTACACTACCATACATTTATACCATTAATCATTCTCTCAGCCTTCTCAAAAGGAACCTACAGCCTTTTATCAGGATAACTGTGCATTGGGAAAAGATAAATAATCAGACCTTTCAGGCACTGCTGGACACTGGCTCTAAAGTAACATTGAATCCAGGAGACCTGAAACATCACTGTGACCCAGTCGGAGTGTGGGCTTATGGAAGTCAGTGATCAATGCAGTTTTAGTTCAGTCTGTCTCACAGTGGGTCCAGTGGGTCCCTGAACCCATCTATGGTTATTTCCTCAGTTCCAGAATGCATAATTGGAATCCAATTCCAATTGTAACTGGAATAAGATATACTTAGCAGGTGGCAGAATATCCACATTGATTCTTTGACAAAGCTTTACAGAGGCAATGAGTCCTCATCAGGTGTGGTGACCTTGGGCAGCAGAAGGGCTCCATCTGGTTCCTCAACAGGGAATTGTTGACAACCTGCACAGTGAAGAAGAAATTGCTGATCCTTCCTCTATCTTGAGTAGAACTCTAAGCCAATGACAAGAAAAAAAAAAAACCCACATACATTTACAGACTTTCACAAGATGAAGCACATGAGAGGAAGACCCCAAAACAAAAAGACAAGCCCCCGAATAAAATAGAACTGCTGGAGGAGATTCAAATATAGGCATCCCCAACCTTCCTGTACATTTAAAAGGTAGATCTTGAAAACTTTAAATTAATTTCATAGATTAGTTGAAAAGGATGGTCACTGTTGAGACTCTAATTAATAAACTGGTTAATCAAGTGAGAGAACTATCTCAAACCACAGATCAAAAATAAGAAAAGATAGAAATAATGAGGGAAAGTAATTGGTGTATACATCTAAGAGAACCAAATTATGACAAATACACATTTTAGGATAAGAAAAAAAAAAAGACAACAGATGGATGAGAGACAAGAGAAAATCATCCAACAAACAATAGATGCTAATTTTCCTGAGCTGAGTGGACACCTACGTCTGCACACTAAAAGTTCTCACTAGCTGTCAGGTGAGATTGAAGAAAACAACACAAAGTACGAAGAGGAAACAAGAAGAAAGTCTCACGAGCTTCCAAAGAGAAGTAACAAAATACATGTACAGGAAAAAACAGATCAAACTGTTACTTCTGACATGTAACACTAGATACTAGAAGATGGAAGACTGAACCTCTACTTGATCACAGGAGGCATAAACTGCAACCCCAGATTCTCATATCCAGCTAAGACACCACTTACTCATGGGCAGAAAAGAAATGTGTAAGTGTGTGCAATGATGCAGAGAATTTGTACACTGAGAAAGCCACTTGTGAAAGACTCTGACCAAATAACAAATCAATTAAAATAGACATCTGTATCAATGTCCTAGAGATGTCACAACTAATCACCATACATTTGGTGACTTAAAACAACAGAAATTTATTCTCTTACAATTATAAAAGCCAAAATCCAAAATCAAGGTGTTGGCTTCCCCCAAAGGCTCTAGGGGAGAAGAATTCCTTGCCTCTTCCAGCTTTTGGTGGCTCCTTACATTCCTCAGCTTGTAATCTCTGTTTCGTCTTCACATGGCCTTCTTCCCTGTGTCTCTGTGTCTCAAATCTCGGTTCCTTTCTCTTATATAAACACCATGTTTTTACTTAGGGACTACCCTAAATCCTGGATAATCTCATTTTGAGATTCTTTGCTAATTACTTCTGCAACGACTCTGTTTTCAAATAAGATTATACTCTCAGCTTACCTTTTGGGGGCCATTATTCAACCTAGTACAACATCTTAAAATAGGAGATCAGATCGTAAGAAGGAGAAAACACAGTGGTGAGCAATAAACCTTGGGTACTTACAGAGTGCTGAAAATGTGCAATGTTCCTGCTAAACAAGGACTTTTGAAATAGAAAAGAATTTTTGGAATACAGCAAGGAAAATTCCAGTAATAGTCTAGAACTAAAAATACTAATCTATCTCAGCAAAACCCAGGAGTAGAAGGGAGAGGAGAGCTAAAAGAAAGGAAAATATTTCAAACTTCTTGTTGAATGGAGGATAAAAGCAGTGGGAAAATAGAACATCTTGATGGAGAAAGTCAGAGGTTTGTTTTCATATATCAGAGAACTACATGCTAGGTCATGATATTCAGAAAAGAGAGGGAAATTTTCTACACTTAAATAAGAAAGAAGAAGGAATGAGTGACAACTTGATCAACAGCCCCCCCAAAAAGGGAAGAAACACTGTGTAATACATAATAACATAATAAAAACATAACAGGGCATGGCCTGAAAAAAAAAAAAAAAGACTTTCTGTCTCTTTAAAACTTCCCCCATTTTTTTTAGGAACTGCAGCCTGGCCTGTGTCCCTGAGGCAAGTTAAATCTTTTGTTAAAACTCCAAGTGGCACCAGCCCACCAGGGGCTGGCCAAGTTCACAGGCTTTGTCTTTGGCAGAGATGGGACCAGATTAGAATAGTTAACCACAGTAATTGCATGAAGCTGAAAACCCTCTGTTTAAAAGCTCTGTATTTCTGCCTGTGTTCAAGAAATTCAGATTTCAAGACCAGAAAGTCTGTCATTTTTTCTCCTTTGCTGGCAAAGTAAAAATCTCTTTCCTCATCCCCAAAACGCTTGTTCTCATTCTTCTGATTCGACCTCAAGGACAAGTGCCAAGTTTTTGGTAACAAAAATGGAAGAAATAAAGGATATCAAGTATATCATTAAAATGGCAGCTATACCAAAATTATTATATAAATTTAATAGTTACAATTTGATTTCCAACAGTGATTTTTTTTTTTTGAATGTTGGATTTCAATAATCTTGGAGTTTGTGTGAAAGAATAAATGTCCCAGGGAGGACATTACCCAAAACCTTACCCAACTGTATCTATCAAAGCATAATGTAAAACCGCTGAAGTAAAACAAATGTAAAGCTGCTGTTAGAAAAAATAAATCAGAGGAGCAACATAGAAAATGAAGATATCAATGCCAGAATGCATGAGAAGTTAATATGCAACAAAGTTAGTACTTCACCTTTTGGAAAAGTGGTTTATTTATTAAATGATAATGTATAATTGCCTATTAAAAAAAGTTGAATTCCTATCACATAACATGTGCAAAACTAAGTTCCACATTAAAAATATAGGGGTAGAGGAGACTTTCTTAACCAAGGATATAAAATCCAAACTATGATGAATAGATGTACATAATTATACAATTTTTAATAATATGGCAACAATACTGTAAAAGGTAGTGGACAAATGATAGGGACAAATTATTTCCAACATAGAAGAAATATAAAGGATAATTATATATGTGGTATAAGTAAAACTTCTATACATTGACTAGAAAAACAGACAACCCAATAGAAAAATAGGTAAAGGATATGAATAACCAATTCCCCAGTACTGATGGGGATGAGATTAAAAAAATATTCTCATGTATATGTGGCATAAAAGTGAATTGTTACAACATCTGTAGACATCACTGTGGTACTAACTACCAGGTGATTCCACATAGCCAACCCACTTCTAGAAATCTACTCCATTAAGTAAAAGCCCAGTATGTAAGTGCTATGGATTGAATTGTGTCCCACCAAAATTCATGTGTTGAAGCCTTATCCCCCAGTGTGACAATATTAGGACATGGGCGTTTGGGATGTATTTAGGTTTAGATGAGATCATGAGGGTGGGGCTCTCATAATGGGATTAGTGACCTTATAAGGAGAGACACCAGAGAGTGCTTGTGCATGCGTTCTCCTCTTTCTCTCTCTCTCTCTCTCTCTCTCTCTCTCTCCCTCTCTCTCTCTCCTCTCTCTCTCCTCTCTCTCTTTCTCTCTCCCCCCTACCCCCGGGAGGGTACTGAGGAAAGGCCATGTGAGCACACAGCAAGATGGTGGCCATCTACAAGCCAAGAAGAGAGCCCTCACGAGGACCCAACCATGCTGGCACTCTGATCTCAGACTTCCAGACTTCTGAAAGAAAATAAATCATGAGAAAATAAATTTATGTTGGTTAATCTACTCAGTCTATGGCATTTTGTCATGGCAGCCCAAACTGACTAACACAGTAAGAATGTATGAACAAAGATGTCTGTTGCAGCCTAGTTTGTGTTAGGAAAAATCTTTAAAAAATTGAATGCTCAATCAATTATAGTACCATACATCAAGAAATACTTTACAGCTATCAAAATTAATAACTATTATTATTAGAAGCATATGGTTGAATTGGAAGCAATTATACCAGGAATTGTTAAATGGTAATAACCTAAACAGCATATTATTTTTTAGAAAATATATGTCACTATATGTTTTTAAACATATGGTAACAAAATAAATAAATAAAATCCCAAATCTGACTTTCATTGTCATCATAGAATGTTAGTAGATACCCTATAGCTTGAGAAAAATTGAAGCAAGATAAATTTAGGTAAAGTATGCATTAGGACATTGTGAAAACAGTTTTGGTGTTTAGAGAGAGAGAAAAGACAAAGCTAGGTGGGAGACTTGTAAATTAGCAAAACCACACTAGAAAACATGTCCCAACAAATTGAAAAGAAGCATATGACGCAGCAGTTCCTCTACTATTAAATAGATATAAATTCTAAATGAAATCATGCCCTTGTATACCAGGATACATACACAAAAATGTTCATAGCACCATCTTATTATAGTAATAGTTAAAAACTGAAATAATTCAAATATCTATCAAGAGTCGAATGGATCATTGAAATTTAATATATTCATGTAATTAAGTTTTACTTAGAAATGCTTTTCATCACGCATCAGGATTACCTCAAGGGCTTGTAAAAACACAGGTTTCTGGTCCGAACCCCCAGAATTTCTGATTCAGTACATGTGCGGTAGAGATTTCTAACAGGTTTCCAGAATGATGTTGATGCTGATGGTCAGAGGACCACAGTTTGAATACCACCTCTATGAAGCAATAAAAGTCAGTATCTGTATAACAACAATAAATCTAACAAACTAATGAATAGAAGATATAAGACACACCTCCAAACTATATATATTATAAACTAATTCACATAAAATTCAAGTATGCATAACTATACTATGTTTTAGGGATATAACAACAGATGCTAAAACTAAAAACATATGGAAATGCCTATCTCAAAAATTAGATAATGGTTATCTGTAGTGGAGACGGAGTGATACATGAACACATAAAAAGTCACATTGGGATCAAGTTCCAAGTGGACTTTTTCTTTATCTGGGTAATGGTTACACAGATGTTGACTTTATAATTGTTCTTTTTATTCTAATTTTTATTCCAATTATTCTTTATTCTGTATGTTTTAAGCAACCTTCTGTTTTTATATCTTACTATAAAAAATATGAGATATGAAGCAATGACATCTTTATATGCAATGCCTTGCATATGATGGTATGAGCAAGGACCAAGGTATGGAAGATACATATGCCAGGCTGTTAACACTGAAATTTTGGGCAAGTGGGAGTTGAAAGGGGAGATAGAAATGATTATTCTTGCCTCTAAGCATTATTTATTGTATCGCTTATCTTGTCACAAGAAACACTTATTGCTTTTTAATTTATAATATGCATCAAGCAAGGAAAATGCAAATAAAACAGGAAAATTTGCTGGTAAGTTAATCTGTCAGGCACTGTCTCTGGCTCACTTTCTTGATCCTTTTTCTTTTTTTTGTTACCCAAGTGATGTACCATATATTTAAAACTAAATGAAACCCTGCTGTTTTCTTCCTTCCTGCCTTTTTTTTTTTTTGCTAAAGATGTAATTATTGTCCAAATCAGTATAATTTTTAAAAAATTGTAGTTCAAATACTCACTTTTGGTTGGCACTAAATAGCTTCCTACATTCAGTAGAAATATTGAGCAGAGTATGAGGCCATCGCTGTGCTGTGATCAAGAACACAGGGGAACAAGAGCAGGGTCCTGACCCTCAGAAAAGCAGCAGTCTAGTGGGGGAGACAGGATTTACTCAAGTGGAGACCCAAATAAAGGTGAAATTACAGTGTCTAAATTTGTGCTGCATTTGAGAGTGTATAACCCAGAGCCTGGCCAGGTGTGTTGGGAAGCACCTTACAAGCTCATTCTCCAGTAACTCTTTTATAAACCCTGTAGAATGGCAGCACTGTTATCTCCCTTTTGGTAAGACCCAAACTTTATTCAAATCTGTGGAGTTATTATATGGTTGCAAGGATTCAGAGTTTTATCTAACTCCAACGCCTTTGCTATTAATCATGGCATATTTTACATTTATGTTTACGTTTTACTCAATAACTGATCCAGTCAGGTGGTATGCATCATAGAAATGCACCTTTTGGAATAAGGTTGACAAATAATCATAAAATATTTCAAAAAATATACACATCTTTCTTTTTCTAAATAATAATATACCAGGCCAGGTGTGATGCTTGCACCTGTAATCCTAGCACTCTGGGAGGCTGAAGTGGGAGGATCACTCCAGCCCAGGAGTTTGAGGTTGCAGTGAGCTATGATGATACCAGTGCACTCAACCTAGGGCAACAGACTGAGACTCTGTCTCAAAAAAAAAAAAAAAAAAGTACCATTCCATTGGCTTATAGTTTCTGATTGCTCTGGTTCCCTCTTCAAACGGTGGTCAGACTTGAGTTATCTATGTAGGATAAAGGTCAGACTATACCTTGATTTGGGTACTTACCAACTAAAGCAATTAAATTAAATAATATTTTAAAATGTTGGATAGTCTCTAGCACAGGGCAAGTGATCAATAAATGTTAATTTCCTTTCCTTTCCCCTTCTCCAAACTACTATGTCCTAGAAAATAAAAGCCAAGTTCTCTGGATTGACATTCAAGGCCTTTCGTTGTTTTGATTCTCTCCCTCAATCTACCCTTCTAAGCTCATTCTATTATATCTTGTTATGCTCTGTGGACCTCTGGTCATTCTATAAACAGAAGCTTTACTTTCGCTCCTCTGGCCATGCCCAAGCTGCTTCCTCAGCCTGGAGTGTCATCTCCCTGCTTTTCCATCAATCAGAATTATATGCAACCTTTGAGATAAAACTTCACTGCTGTCTCCATTCCTCAATCAGGCTGCACTGCAGACATTTCCAAGTGCATAACTCTCTTTCCACATCCCTGACTTTTCATTATTTTCTGCTTTCTGATAAGGTTATAGTTACGTAAGTTGTTCACTATCTGTCTTCCTGCCTTGCTAGAGGGGAGATATTAGACAGAAAATGCAAAGACTTTTAATACAGGAGTCTTTGAGTTCCTAATTCCATTATAATTAAATTGAAGTAATTGATATGTCTTTTTATAAAATACAAACATTTTCAGTGGCGATTCAGCGATGTGCCTAGTAATGTTCAATTTGTAACTGCAAGTCCATTTTGGAACATTTCTTCTTCCCTCCCTTTTATTCATTCCCTCATGTATGTCCATATAAAATGTGCACATATCTGCCTCCCTCATTAGATACAGTTTGTTGCATAGAGGCGCGCACACACACACACTCACAAATAGGCATTGCTCCCATTCCAGTGCAGAGTACTGGACTTTTCACACAGATACTCTAATCATTTGGTCATTCTTTCATTCACTCAACAAATATCTCTAGGTGCCTACTCTGTGTGAGGGCTGCACTAGATGTTTGGGATACAATGATGAACAAGACAGACATGTTTCCTACACTCGAGGAACTGTGTTAGTGCTTGTATCTTCCTTAATCTAAAGTAGAACACACGTTTTGAAGTCTCTTTCATTTTTTTCCTCTCATTATACCCAATAGACAATGTGTCACCAGGTTGTATATCATTTTTCTGCTCTAAAATCTCTCACCGATGCAACCTTTATCCTTAAATCAATTTTCCAGCACCCTGATTACCTTGTATCTACACAAAGTTTCTCCTCGAGCCCTGTCTTTATATTGATGACTATAAATATACCTGAAACACACAATGCTGAACGTAACAGACTTGGAATGATTGACTGATTGATTGATTGACGTCAAACTCATCACACTCAGTGTCTCCCTACTCTCTATTATATAACGTCTAAATTCTTCAGTCTGAATTTCAGGGACATGGTCCTACTCGTTTTTATTCTGTATTACTTCCCAATTGCAGCCCCTTCACTCTCTTCCAAACACAGCATGCTCACTCATTTGATTATATGACAGATATTTTTCAATTCGTGCCTTCTCACTCTTGCTTATTGCTGATTTGCTAAGAAAGTTACCCACCTGAAATATCTTTGCTTTTCTCCATCCCCTCTCCAAATCCAGCAGTCCTTCTCAGGTCTATTCCAGACCCACCATGCCTTTTTGGTGAATTTTGTGCCAAAAAGCCATTTCTTTGTTGTTGTTGTTTTTTTAACATTTAGGTTTGTCTTGTCAATCAGATTATAAGTTTCATTTAATCATTCCACTAACCTATCTAGAGCATCTACCATGTGCCAGGCACTATGCTAGATTCTGAACATAAAAATAAACCTAAAACATAGTCCTTGACTTTCAGAAACTTTCAGTCTGGGAGAGGAAAAATTGAGATCCATAATTGTTTATGATATTAAATGTGTGCTGTTTTTAATTATTTCACCAGCAGACATTATATATCTTTAACAAGAGTAGTCATACTACACATAATCTGGCCTTCTGATGTGCACATAGGGCTCCTTGATATATGATTATGTCTGAACTCGTAAAGAATTCTTAAATTGTTACTATTTCAAAAAATAATGAAGATAAAATTTTTATAGATATATAAGGGTAGCCTATTACCTAGAGACAACCACACATTTTATCTGATTTATATGGTAGCATGAAAGTCACTGAATTGAGCAAACATAGGCAATCTTAATAACAGATGAAATAATAAATTTTATGTGAATATCTTTGCAAAAATAATCTTGAATAAAACTATTATAGGATTAGTAAATATTGTAAGAATGGCTTAACTTTCCTTATTGACTAAAGTTTCTGCTGAATTACAGCCACTTTTGCAATAGAATAATACTAAGAAGTAGGTAAATAAACCAATTGAATTTTTTTGTCCTGCTGTATACATAGTGGGTGTAACAATAAATATTGACTAATCATGACAATATCTGATTTACAAATTGCTAGCAGTTATTGGGAACAGATTCAAAATTCTCATAATAGTGCTCAAGCAACACCTTTCAATTTTAAGAATGATGCTTGGCTCCCAAGTGGTACACACCTGTAAAAATATTTATCGTATTATGAAGATATTTACTGTCAATCCTGTATTTTGGGAGAGGTTCCATTACTCATTTCAGAGCCCAACTAAGTCATAGGTTTAATTTCATTGGGAGACATAGCTAATAACCTGAAAATTAGGTGGCGCGGACACACCACTCCCTGATTCAGGTGGTATGCATCGTAGGAATTAGGCCTCACTCTCTCTTTTTTGAAGGCATACATTTAATAGTCTCTTCTGCTGAAAGATAGGATTATGGATTTTAATTTAGGCCAAAAAGAAGATGGCTGACCAGAGACACCAGCTGCTAGATTATCTCAGATGGAAGGAAAAGTTGTAGATGAAAAAGAAAAAACAAACACACAAACATAGATCAGGTGTAATTCCAAGGGAAAAGTGCCAGAACCTATAAAAAGATTCCATGAGAAGTTATGGAGCAGAACAAGAGGGAGAAAGATATCAGCAGAGATCAGTCCCTGAGAGGCTTGGAGTCCAGTGAAAAGGGTAGGCGGAGTAGTTTGTTTCTCCCTTCCTCACATCTCTGGCAGTCAACAGGCTCCCGAAGTCATTTTATCAAAAAGACACCTACACTCAAATGTTTATTGCAGCGCAATTCACAATTGCAAAGATGTGGAATCAGCCCAAGCGCCCATCAATTCACGAGTGGATTAACAAAATGTGGTGTATGTATATCATGGAATACTCCTCAGCCATAAATAAGGATGAATTAATGCCTTTTGCAACAATTTGGATGGAACTGGAGACTATTATCCTAGTATTGAAAGAATGGGAAAACAAACACCACATGTACTCACTATTCAGTTGGAACAAACAGAAGAGCACACATGTGCACGGAGGGAAGTAAAACTCAGCGGAAATCAAGTAAGGGGGAGGGGAAGGAGGGGATGGCTGAAAACTTACCTAACAGGTACAATGAACACTATCTGGGTGACGGGCACACTTATAGTCCTGACTCAAGCACTACAAAAGTGATACATGTAACCAAAAACGTATGTACCCCTGTAATATTTTGGAACTAAAAATGATAGGGATTATGGGGACACATTCCATCATTGTTAAGAGTATGGAAAAAATTAGCACATGTAAACTTCCCACTAATCTGATTTTACTCATTGTAACCTCCAGTCCACTAAAGATGGGCTTTAAAGTATGGAAAAGATGCTGTAGAAGCCAATAGGAGATATGTTTTGAACTATGAGTTTTGGTTCATAGTCACATATATATTCTCAAATTTTATAACAAGCATACATTTAATAATTAAGTATCCTCATACTCTTATTTATAGACATTTTTCCTCTGGGAATTTTTTTCAAAATGAATGAATTTCCCAAAAACCTAAAACTCCTCTATAAATGTAGAAAACTATATTCTTGAATTACATAGCTAAGTTGTTTTAACTATGGCCATGGAGACCCTCATCATGCCTAGCAGAAATGCTAAGTGATCTCCATGCACTCCTAATATATCGACCTTTATAACAAGTGAAAAAAGAAAGCAAAACCTGAAATAGTTTTTTTTTATACCTCTACCAGTAACCTTCTTACATGCATTATTATTTTGTTTATTTTGAAACTCAGGTGCAGCAAGTTGGATCAATCATACTCCTCACAATTTTTATTCCATGTCACCACCATTGATCTTCGCAGAACCCATCAGAACTGCTATCTCAGCCTAACGTCTCATCAGCGATTCAGGAGAATTACTTTTTACCCACACCTGCACCATCACTTGATAATATCCAACTCTTCACATTTGCCAAAGTAAAGGGTGAAATAGAACGAGAGCAATTTTTGCCTAAAACTAACATGATGGCCCTTGACTCTGCATACATTTTATGGCCCATGGAATTTAAAGGTGATCAATTATATGAGGACTTTTAAAAAATATCTCATTAAGAAGATGTTTATGGAATTCTCCATAACATATAGAGAATATACATAGAATATACATTTGTAAATATACAAATGGAATTTGTACATTTCCTAGAAATCAGGTACCTTTTATTTTTTGGTTAAATGTTTTCATTTTTAATATATCCAAGGACTCATTTCAACGTGAGTATATTTTTTTCTTTTTTTAAAATTATAAGCACTTTAAACAGAGATAAATTCATTTAATGGACATGAATCTATTTTATTGGTACCTGGAGTAGTGATCATCTGAAAATAAAAGAAAATAAATAGAAATAATAATTATATGATTTAAAAAATAGAAAACCATGTTAATATAATGGAGGTCTGTTTCTTCCCAAAGTTATTTTTTATACAAACTCTGGTCCTGAAAGCATAAGAAAAGGAGGAAAAGTGTTATATTTTAAAAATTAAACATCATTATCTGGAGGTTTTAATACATTAGAATGCCAACCAGAAAAAAATGTTTTAGATTATAAAATAGCTACTGCATGGCAAGTAATTAGGAAAAATACTTTGCAAAGAATTATAGATTAAAGACAATTACTTAGTAATGAATAGAAACAACTATCTAAAATGACTCATTTAATTGGTTTGACATTTGAAACCAAAACTCTAAAGAAGAAGAATTTTAAATTACTCCATATTGGAATAGAATTTAGGCTCTAAACTAATTCAGCCGGAAATTATTAGAAGTGTCTAATGGCTATTGTACATAATGAAGTTGGGCTTTGTGTTTTTGTGAATGGAGAGAGAATAAAAATGAATTTGGTGCCAAGAATGAGTTTCCGTGTAATTGTGATCAGCTTTGTCCAATGGCTAGTTTTGAGAGACAATATTAGTAATTTTGTTATATTATTTGACCCATGACATTTAGCAGTAAGTTTTTCTTAACCTGTTTTATGACACAGGAAAAAAAAGAACCCTTAATTCCTTCTCTCAGATCTCCATAGATTGAAGATGATCTGAAAATTTGTAGGTAGGCATGACTAATGTGTGTAAAGTAGTCTCCAGTATTCTACAAATGCTGCAGGAAGTGCTAGAGGGAGACTCGGAATTTGCTGAATTTCGTTATGCTAAAGTGTCTATAGGCAAATTCCTTTTCAAAATGAGGCCAAGGTGTCAGATCTATGTAGAGGAGTCCTCTAGCTAGTCAAGAATCATCACTTTCCACTGTCTTTTACATAAGATCAGCATTAGTGAGCTAAGGGCTGTCCGTACTCTGCAGCCATTAAGATAGGACAAATGGGAAATTGCCCTGGCTGATCATGAGATGTCAGCCTTTCTCTCTGTTGTTCTATCTCAGGTCTTTTCTCTTCTGACCTCAAACAGGGAAGAAGGAACTGGCCTCTCATCAGGACTGATCCCTGTACCTCCTCTTATATTAACCAAGAAGCTGGAGAAGATGGTTGTCTGATCACAAGCAGCAATTTGGGCTTTAGCTTGAATTCCGGACAAGAGCCAAAGTCCCATTTAACATCCTTTTATAAGAGAAAGATCAGACGGATCTGGAAATGAAAGAAGCTTGAGTAGCACAAGCAATTAATGATGCCAAGAATAAATATTTGTGTAGTTTATAACAGGAGGGGTAGGAGAAAACGAAGTCAGAGAGGGATCCATTAGCATTCTAGAACTTTACCGTGCTGAATAATAAGACATACTATACTTTTTCCTTTCCTAGTAAGAATGCAGGTTAAATCCAGAGGCACATGTAGGCTAATAAAAATGGTTTTGCAGTTTGAAATGGCTGACTGTGATATAATGCGGTGGCCACTTAGTGGTAAATTTACTCAGAGAAGAGAAGGGAGGATCATCCAGTGAATATAAAATACGAGGTATTTGGAGTAGAAACCACTGAACTATCTCAGTAAAATAATGCAGAGAAGCAGCAGTGCAAACCCCCTTGGGTTAGCACAATACTGCAGCCATGGTGGAGGTGCATTATTCATATCTATCTTGAAGAAAGCACCTGCTGTGGGTAGTGTAGTTAGCTAACAGATCCATCTGCTGTACCATCAGGATCTGCTGCAGCATGGATGCTGAGGCTTCATTCTCCCAGGATGGTCCCAGCCAATGAGTAACATGGCAGCCATTTCTGCCCAATGCAAGACTCTTCCAATGGAGGAATCCCTGTTCTAGGGATTCCTCCTTGGCCTACCTGAGACTTTCTGAGAGCTACAACACAGTCTGAGCTTTTTTCTTACCAAATCTTTTTTTCTCCTGTCTTTTCACAAGTGTCAGACATGCATTGTGTCTGCCTCCCTGCCTGCCTCCGGTCCCCTTTCCCAGGCATTTTTCCTAATAAATCTCTGGCACTTTTAATTCCGTCCTAATGTCTGCTTTCAGAGGGACTTTAACAGACACAGAGAATGATCTGACAGTCCTTGTTTAGTTAGAGGGAAAGAGTAGCAAAAGGCTCTTAATGAGAATGCTAAAAGAGGTACTTATCACTTCAGTGCCCAGTCTTAAAACCACTTCTGAAATTTCCCTGTCTAACACTGTGACAGGCTACATATATCAACCATATTTTCTGCTAAAAACTAAAGTGCTGGGTAAAAGAGTTCTAAATATATTCTTAATTCCATCAATGACTTGGCATTTAGTAAGGAAAAGTCAGAGAACAAAACCTAAGTTAAAGTGGGAACCTAAACCGTTAAATGGAGTGCTAAAACTAGCATTCGTAATGAGGCTACTTGATAGATTTTTGTGAGCTTGAACTTTGGCTTTAATAAGCACTCAAAATGTAGGAGAGGTCATAAAGAACTACCTGACAAAGCTTAGGGCCTGAAAAAGTTGGGAAGCGGTGGTTCCACACAAAGACACTTCATTATAAGAGTAAACAAATAAGCCACAACCATTCTGACAGACCCTTAAATGTGTCAGGGATTCAAACAAAAGTTGCCTCTCTCAAATTTTGGTGATAAATTATGAAGAAAACATCTGCCCTAGGAAATGTGTAATGAATGTTCAACATTATGGCAGGTTGAATGAAAAATTCAACTTTATGGCACATTTTTTTCAATGTGAATTCTCATTGATTTGGTATTTGAAGAACCTCGGGTCATGACTTTGGTATAAGGTGGTTCAAAGTTGATGTTTGTAAGGGATTAAATGAAACAAACATGAAATCTCCAGGAAGAAATGCACCAGGCCTCAAAAATTCTCACAAATAAGGTTGTGAGATATGATGTCATAATCAAAAGTCACAAACAAGCTGGAAGGAAATCATACCTAAGAACCTAGAGAAACAATGTACCATACAATGAGACCAGCAAAGACTTGCTATATATTATCAAACAGAGAACTGCAGAATAAATCTTTTTTACAAGTTTGCACAAATAAAAAGTGTTAAAAGATGAATAAATAGCAAGGGTGTATACAAAAGTTCACACATTATCTTTTAATAAGTGAAATCCACATCCAGAAATGAAAGATAGAGTAACCGAAGAGAATGAGTGAATTAAAAGATAAGTCTGAAGAAATCAACTACAATACAGCATACAGGGAAAAATATGGAAAGAAGTAAGTGGACATGGAAGATACTCGTCATGTGAAAATTTAGAGAGAAAGTAGAAAAAGAATGGAATGGATACAACATTTGAAAAGATAATGGCTGAGGATTTTCCAGAATTGATGAAAGAAACATACTTTGAGAAGGAATTTAGAAGCTTACATACCCTTCAAAAACTAATTTTTCCTCTAATTCAAATTGTTTTAAATCTTTAGAAACATGTTTTTAATGATTTAACTGTAAGGAGTCATGTGACATACCCTCTTCACATCATGTCAAATTATAGAATTTAATCACAAAAATCGTGTTTGGTGGACATACAGTTATTTATCCCTAAGCTCTCGGTCATCTTTTCATCACATTGCTTAATGCCACAATCCAATGATTTTTAAATCCCGAATAGCAGAATAGTTTATACATGAGTCATTCTCTTCTGAAAGTTAAGTCATGATGTCACAAGGAAGACAAATTATTATATGCATAATCAGGGAATCAACCATAAGAAAGAACAGACAGTTTTCTGACATATTTGGACGTTCAAAAACTGAGATATTTTAACTCTCATATTTTGTTCTTTTATTTCCCACATCTGTCTAATTTAGATTAGTCATTCTTCCTGACAAGAGAATGTCAAATTCTTCCCTCTTTGGTTTGTAAGAATATGTTGGTTGTCACTTTTAAAATGAAAATATGTTTTTACTGATAATAAAAGTAACATAATCACTTTAAAATTCCTAGGTATACAAAGTCAAACATGAATTCTCCAACACTGTTTAAGTTTAACAAAAATAATCCAAATAAATAAAATATTCTAATATTCTTAATAAAGTGTCTCTGTTTGATATATGTAAGAAAATAGTGAACTTTAGATAAAGTTAATTGATGTTATTCTTAAATGCCTATGCTAGTAGTTTAAAAGGAGGATAATAACCTACCAGTTATTGCACTAATTATTAGAATTGTCATTCTCTCTAATATTCTTATGTAAAATATAAATATACATACTGCTATATATACTACATATATACATTATATAAAATATATACATATATAAATAATATATGTTACAAAATATTATATAGCATATAGTGATAATTATAATATAATTCTCACTATTTTCTGGATTTTAAGATAATCCAGAGACTAGTACTCAGATAACTACTTGACTCAATGCTTGGAACTCAAACTTTCTATTTTCTCTCTCCTTGTATTTCCTGCTAAATCAAACACAGTATCATTGTATAATGACATTGATGCTTCTTCTCAGGTAAAGTAATTGAATCAGAGCTCAAAAGGAGTGCAGCAATTTCATCTCTGTTTACAGAAATGAGCATGTCGCATGTCCAGCTCTTAAAAGTTTTTGAGAGGCCAGGTGAACAAATGATTTTTTATTCTGGTTTCTGATGACTACTCTCAGAAGCCTAGTGGCACAAGCACACCCAGGGTGTCAACAATGTCATGCTGATTAAAGTGTCTGTTTTGTGTGATTGCCTGTTCTATTAGACACCTACGCTACTAGTCCCAGCGCTATCAGCCTCCCCAGTTGTTTGATATACGGACTTAGGAAGGATGACACATTCCATGTGGGTAAGAATATTGATTACTGCAGCTCAGAATTCCATCTCACATGAGGTTTAAGAGAAAATTTACAGAGATTATAGCAATTTGCCTTCATGAATTCAACTACCAGAAGTCAGAGATATTTTTGGAAATTTTTCATTTCCCTTTAAAAATCATTTATATGTCTTTTATTCATAAATTTGGCAAAAATTCCTCTGAATGAACATATAAATATACAGCTCCTCTTGGATAAACAATTAAAGCAATAACTTCATATATTTACTACGGGGAGAACACTCCAAATATGACCTTGAACACCTGGTCAGATGATTATTTTCCTTTCAAAGGAAAGAGTGATTGCTTGAAGAGAAAAGCTAGAGAATGGATAATAGAGAGAGAAAATGGTAAAAGGAAGAATTCTAAGGAAATCCTCGGAGTGATAATGTACTTTTTGGAAAAATGGGAGAACAGAATTATTGCTTCAAAAAGTATAGACCCTCTTTCCTCCATTCTTTCCTTCTTGTGTGCTCACAGAGGCTTAAAAAACAAACGATATCTAAAACTTGGAATGATACCAAAGGTTAGTCTTCAGAAAATTCATGAGAAAGGACATTTCCCTATGTAGCTAGAACAAACGCTGGTGTTTGAGCTGGCAGCACTGATTTCTCAGTGTTTCAGCAAATGGGTCCCAGACATATGGTGGATTTTTGGAGAGAGCATGGCATTATGAAGTCAATATTAACTATTCTATTTGCTCTCAAGAAGTTTAGCATTTTTCAATAATATGAGAAAAACAGATAATTAGTATGTAAATATTGGGATAGATGGAATAAATTTAAATAAGCATTAAGGGGGAAAGGTGATTTATTTAGGTATTTTCTCAATCTCTTCTGTAAGCGAAGAGCTCCTTAGGAAATTATGGAGGGAAAATGTGGCAACCTATTTTTCTATTTCTTCTGTTTTCACTTTTAACAGCTTTATTGAAGTATAATTAACATACTAAACAATTCCCCCATTATGAACGTGAAATTTGCTGATTTTTAGTAGGTTTATACACTTGTGCGACCTTTACCACAATCCAGTTTGAGTACACTTCCATGACCACTTTAAAAATTCCTTGTGCTTGTTTATAATCAATTGCAGCTTTCATCCACAGGAATACAGTGATTGGTTTCTTTTTATGTAGATCTGATTTTTCTAGAAATTTTACCTAAACAGAATCATACAACATGTGGAATGTTATGTCTGCTTTCTTTTTCTTAACAAAATTTTTGAGGTTCATTCATGTCATTGTATAATCGATTCATTCTTTTTCATTGGTATTATTCCATTTTGTGTTTGTACTGCATTGTTTTTATCCATTCACAAATCAATGGATTTTTCTCCAGTTTTTGTCTATAAATACTATGAATAATGCAGTTATGAACATTTGTGAATAGGTCTTCCTGTGGACATATGTTTTTGTTGCTCTTGGGTGGATACCTTAAAGTGGAATTGCTGGTTTGTAACTATCAAACAGTTTCACAAAGTTGCTGTACCATTTTACATAACTATGAGAAATGTAGGAGATTTCTAGTGTTTCTTCACACCTGTATTAGATTCCTATTATTACTGTAACAAATTACCACAGATTTAGTGGCTACAAACAATACAAATACATTATCTTACAGTTCTGGAGGTCAGAAGTTCCAATGGGTCTCTAGGGGCTAATATCAAGGTATTGGTAAAGCTGCCTTCCTCCTGCAGTCTCAGGGGCAAATGTGTTCCTTGCCTTTTCCAGCTTCTAGAGGCTGCCAGCATTCCTTGGCTCCTGGACCCACATCATTGCAACCTCTGCTTCCATTATCACATCTTCTTCCCTTACTGACCCTCCTGCCTTCTTCTTATAAGGACCTTTGTGATTTAACGAAAGATAATCTTCCCATTTTAAGATCCTTAACTTAATCACGTCCACAAAGTTTCTTTTGCCATGTGAGGTAGCATATACATGGTTTCTGAGGATTAGACATGGACACAGGAACAGGTGTTCATTTTTCTTCTGACTACGACAGCCTTGCCAACATTTTGCATTGCTTTTTTTTTAGTTACATCCATTCTCTGACTTCATTGTGGTTTTACTTTTCATTTTCATAACAACTAATGATGTAGAACATACTTTCATGTGTTTATTAGCCATTTGTATCTCTTCTTTAGTAAAAGGTTTATGAAAATATCTTGTCACTTTTCATTGGTTTGTCTTATTATTAAGTGGTCATATATATTTTAGCCACAAATTCTTTATCGAATACGTGATTTTCAAATAATCATCCATTATTTTACTTGCCTTTTTATTTTCTTGAGCCTTTAGAATTGCAAATCTTTTTACTTTTGGTAAAGTCTCATTCATTATTTGACTTCTATGAAACATGTTTGTAGTGTCCTATATAAAGAGGTTTTTGACTAACCCAATATCAAAAATTTTTTCCATTGTTCCCTTCTAGAAATTTTATTATAGCTTTAATGCTTGTGTCTATGAGGCATTTTGAGTAAAATTTTTATGTGGTACTTGTAAAGGCAGTAAGTTCACTTTTCAAAAAGGATATCTTACTGTTCCAACACCTTTGGTGGGAAAAAGTCATTTTCCCCATTGATTCACCTTGGACCCTGTGTAAAAATTCAATTGTGGGTTTATTAATAGATTGTCTATTCTGTTACAATGCTTTACATGCCCATCCTCATGACAATACCACACTGTCTTGATTATTGTAGCTTTCTATTAAGTTTTAAAATTGGGTATTGTACATTCTTTATGATCTGCTTTTTTCAGTGAATATTTTGTTTGTTATAAAATCATTGTTAGTGTTCTAGATCTTAACATAAAAGTCCAAAACCACACTATCTAATAATTTATATAGTTTTTTGTCTGGTATCATTTGGCTGGGTATCACCAAACATCCTAGCTGCACCCTGTCGGGGCGGGTATCAGACGTAGGTGGTGTGAAGCGGTGAGAAACTACACACATCAAGAGGCCTACTTAGAGATTAGGAAATACTGGGCAGAACGGAAAATAGGGGAGGTGACTACCACCAGGAGCAATCGAAATCCATCCAAAACTGGCAATTGTCCTACAGAAGACAGAAGGAAGTGGCTCTGGTACATGGCGCAGAGAATGGCAGTGGAAGGCCAAGGATAGATTGCTGAGAGCCACAGGAAAAGCTAAAATGACCCCAGGCCTTTTCTCTTCTGTGATAGAAGCCCATTTGGCTAAACCTGTTTTTGTTTCTTTTACTCTAAGCTTTCTTCTTGTGGAGTTTGGAACAATCCCTTTGTCCTTACTCCCAGAAGCCCACACTCTCTGGCCTGAGTAGGTCACCAGAAGAATACCTCATTCTTAGAGGGTCTGACAGGATAGTACAGAGCAGGAGAGGAGATTCTTTCCTCCCTATCCTCAGAATATTCCCTTTCCTTAGGGAAGGAAGTTCTATAAAGGATCAGAGGCTTGATAATATGACAACTGCAGGTTAAAAACTGTGGATTTTTAGTCTTAGTTTATGTGGAAGAAGTTCATCTTTTTCTATGTACTCAATGTATATTAAAATGATAAAATAAACATTATCTAATTTTCTTAATAAATATTTTAAATAAAATTCTGCAACTCCCAATCCTTAAAAAAAAACAGAGGCCATACAAAATTGGTATTTGATATACAATTTTATCTTTTAGTCTGCCATTTTCTTTCATTGATTTCCTTATTTGTAAACTTACCCTATTTTTTGATCAGAAAACATTTGTTTGGGATAACTATCAGTTCAATGGGACATACTGTTTAATAATGAGTTTTTGATTGAACTCTTTGACAAGCTAATCTCTTTCTTTACTTGAGCATGTTATCCTTAGTATGGGGGTTTCTTATTTTCTATCAGTCAGGTAATTTGTGAACTAAAATAATAACCTAACCATCAATGAATATTATCCACAAAAATATTTTGAGAATTGAGGTAGTCTCATTCCTCCTGATTCACAATTCCCCAATTAATGAAGGCCCTGGCTAATTCCAATCTTATTAGTGAAAGAATATCCCCAGTGGCTGGTTTCACTGGCCCCAAATCTCAGTTACCCAGTAACTCTGGCACGTGTTGTCAGGTCTTCCAAACCATCCATTACCTATATCTCCATTTACTGCCTTTCTTTTGCTAAAGGCCCACCATTATAGTACATAAATAGGCAGTCTAAATCCTGGACTCAGTTTTGCCTTGTATATCACCCATTTTTTTCCGATGGATTGTATCCCAGTTTTATTCTACTTGCCTATGTCCCTATCTGACCCCCATATTTGACTAAGAAAAAAAATCCCAGCTTCTGCTTACACATTTATATTCCTGAGATAATAGCTACATCTTTTATTAACATTCCAAGGCTAGGCTAAGTCCCAGACATAACCTCCTATTTACCAATTAGAAGCAATGTCTAATTTTTCTCTTGCACATAATTCTTTGTGTGCTCCACTATGGCACTGTTGCTGATAAATTACCTCATTTCTATATATGCTTGAGTTTCTATCAGAAGACATTGCTAAATTTATCATTATCAGAAAAGAATAAAGCATTCAGTTTTATATGACACTGTGTTAGATGCTCTAGAAAAGCAGGTTTGACAGCATTGGTTCCTATTCTTCAGGAAGTTATTTTATGATATAAAAAAGAGATACAGACACACACTTTAAAATAAGATTCTACATTATGTGAGGGGAAAGTAATTTGTTATAGTTATAGTCCAAGGGCTTCAGGAGTGCCCACTGGGGATGATGGATGATAATATAGTATCCTCCTATTTCAAAGAATTTATTAAATGTATCTGTCAATGTTTTCTATGAGGACAATGATCCATGGCACAGTAAAGAAATAGACTTTGCAATGGGTTCCTAAATATGCCATGCTGATGATGGTTACCTAGAGTGTGTTTCTCTTTTCCCTCTTTCTCATATTTCCAGAAAGTTTATCTCCTCAATTGGTGGTCCCAGAATGTAAAATATATGATTCAAAACAATATCCTCTATTATATATAATTCTGGAAAGAGAATGACTTATTCAATTAAACATCATGCAGAGTTGGAGGAAATGAATGTGCTTCATGTGTAAGCACTGTTTCAGAAATTACTGAACACTTCTAACGGTTTACATTTGGCAATGTCATTTTCCGTCATTTGTTACTTAATATTCACAGTACTACCATGACAGAATTGGATAAATAACTCTTAGTCCTCTTTATGAAAATACAATCCTTAGGTGCAAATGAAAGGACTCAGCCAATGTTATAGATAAAACGTTAAAGGACTAATACGGCTAGATATTACCATTCTCTAGTCAATGCCACTACTTGGGTAAGTCAGGACTATAGAGGACATTGTTTTCTTTTTCTCTTGGCTCATAAGGTAGATTAAAGTGCCCAGTTGGATGAGAAAAGAGTCTAATCAAATATAGAGGAGCAAGTCATGGGTTCCATTAACCAAGCAGAAATATATAAGAACTTTTCTTACTGTGGCATGAAGAGGTCAGCAAATCCTCTCAACAAAAACTAAGAATAAAACTGGAAAAAATAACAAAAATAACTATTTAATTGTCTTGAAATTAATCAAAGGGAGGCAACACATTGAGAATTATTTATTCTTAAAAAACCGGTAGAGCTTCAAGTAAAAACAGCAGGAAACTTCAAAGTGGTCATTAAAAATATATGCCAAGAAATAAAGCCAATTGTGTTCAAAAATGAAAAGAAAATATGATGACAATGGCTCAGTACATAGGGAATCTCAATAAAGAAGTAATAAGTATGAAAAAACAAACTGAAATTTAGAACTTGAAAGTGTAATAGCTGTAATGAAAGATTCACAAGATGGGTTCAATAACAGATCAGAGATAGAAGAAATAGAAATAGAAGTAGAGGACTGGAATGTACATCAACAGAAGTTATCCGGTTCAAAGAACAGTGAGAAAAAATTAAAGAAAAAGGATTAGACTCTCAGAAAAGTATGCTATTCTATAAAGCACATAAACATATCTCAAATGGCAGTCCCAGGCTTTCACCACGAGAAGCTGGAAAAAAAGAGCAAACAAACCCAACGTAAATAAAAAGTATTATATAATAAAGTTCAAAGTGAAAATATAAAGAAGAAAGCAAGAAAATAATAGAGAAAGCCAGTGATAGCAAAAGATAATTCCTTGAAAAAAAACCAACAAAATTAATAAACTTTTAGATAGGCTGATGACGAAAAACAGAAGACACAAATTATCAAAATCAGGAATGAAAGAGGAACACCACAACAAACTCTAGAAAATTATAAGGGAATATCATGAACAACTATATACCAAAAAGTGGACAAATTAGATAAAATAGACAAATTATTAGAAAGACACAAAGTACCAAAACTTTTTCAAGGAGAAGTAAAAAAACTGAATAAATGTAGGTCACATAAAGACAGAGAATTGTAACCTTCCAATAAAAAATAGGCTCAGAAGACTTCACTGCTGAGGAAGATATAATATTAATACTACACAGACTCTTTCAGAAATAGAGTAGCAGGGAACACTTTCTATCTCATACCCGGCTAACATTACCCTGATAGCAAAGACATCTCAGAAAGGAAAACTACAGTTCAACATCCGTCATACAAATAGATGCTAAAATCCTTTTGAAAAATTAGCAAACTGAATCCAGGAACATATAAAAAAAGATTACCTGCCGTGAGCAAGTGGTATTTATCCCAGTAACTCAAGATTGGTGTAAGATTTAAAAGGAAATTAATATAATAACACAATATTAATGGAACAAAACAAACGAAATGCCATCACAATAGATGCAGAAAAACCATTTGACAAAATACAACGGTCGTTAATGATTAAAAAAAAAACTCTCAAAAAATTTTAAAGGGAGCCTCCTTAGCAAAAGGACATCTGCAAAAATAACTATAGCCAACCTCATACTTAATGATGAAAGACTAAATATCAACAAAAACGTATGTCCACAGGAAGACCTATTCACAAATGTTCATAACTGCATTATTCATAGTATTTATAGACAAAAACTGGGGGAAAATCCATTGATTTGTGAACAGATAAACACAATGCAGTATAACCACAAAATGGAATAATACCAATGAAAAAGAATGAATCGATTATACAATGACATGAATGAACCTCAAAAAATTGTGTTAAGAAAAAGAAAACAGACATAACATTCTATATGTCATATGATTCTGTTTCCATAAAATTTCTAGAAAACTCAAATCTACATAAAAAGAAACCAATCACTGTATTCCTGCGGATGAAAGCTGCAATTGATTATAAATAAGCACAAGGGATTTTTGAAGTGTTCTCACCTGGATTGTGGTAAAGGTCGCACAAGTGTATAAACCTACTAAAAATCAGCAAATTGCACGTTCATAATGGAGGAATTGTTTGGTATATTAATTACATCTCAATAAAGCTGTTAAAAATGAAAACAGAAGAAATGGAAAAATAGGTTGCCACATTTTCCCTCCGGAATTTCCCAGGGAGCTCTTCTCTTACAGAAGAGATTGAGAAAATACCTAAATCACCTTTCCCCCTTAATGCTTATTTAAATTTATTCCATCTATCCCTATTTTTACATACTAATTATCTATTTTTCTCATATTATTGAAAAATGCTAAACTTCTTGAGAGCAAATAGAATAATTAATATTGATTTCATAATGTCATCCTCTCTCCAAAAATCCACCATATGTCTGGGACCCATTTGCTGAAACACTGAGAAATCAGTGCTGCCAGCTCAAACACCAGCGTTTGTTCTAGTTACATAGGGAAATGTCCTTTCTCATGAGTTTTCTCAAGACTAACCTTTGGTATCATTCCAAGTTTTAGATAGTGTTTGCTTTTTAAGCCTCTGTGAGCACACAATAAGGAAAGAATGGGGGAAAGAGGGTCTGTACTTTTTGGAAGCAATAATTCTGTTCTAAGCGAAGTATCCCAAGAATGGAAAAACAAGCACCACATGTACTCACCATCAAATTGGTAGTAACTGAACAACACATAAGTGTACATATAAGAATGGCATCTATTGGATGTTGGGTAGGGAGGGAGGGGGAAGCGGGAGGGGCGAGGGGGAGGAGGGGACGGATATATGCATACACAAAGGGTGCAATGCGCACCATCCGAGAGATGGACACGCTTGGGACTGGGACTTGGGGAGAAGGAGGGGCAAGGGCAACATACGTAACCTAAACATCTGTACCCCTATAATAACAAACAATAAAAAAAATAATTCTGTTCTCCCATTTTTCAAAGAGGTATACTGTCACTCTGAGATGTCCTTAGAATTCTTTCTTTCGCCTTTTACCTTTCTCTCTCTCTGTTGTTTGTTCTCTAGCCTTTCTCTTCTAGTGAGTAGTCACCCTTTTCTTTGAAAGGAAAATAATCATCTGACCAGGTATTCAAGGTCGTATTTGGAGAATTTCCCCCCATTCACTACTTCCTCAAATAAATATATTTTACCGAGATTCTGAATTGAAACGTTTAATCCATTCATTTTACTATTCATAAAATAAATCATGATTGTTACTTCTGAATCAGTCATGCGGTGAGTCACATCAGTTTTAAATAGCTGAGGTAAGTGAATTGGCTACCATGAAATTCATGCACTTCAGCACGTGTTGACATTGCCAAAATCAATTGCACCAAGCCACTTGTTAAAAAATGACAATTGTACAGGCCTGCAAGTAATATCTATAGGGATGATAGCCATTCATTCTTTTTCACTCAACATTATTCAATATGTTCCAACCTCCTGCTAAATAGTGTGCAAGGTTCAGGAGATACAAAATTGGAAGCGAAAGTTCCTAACCTTGGAGAAGCTCTCATTTAACTAAAAGCAGACATGGTAAGAGATAATTTGCTCCATAATATGATTAGAACTATAATGTGATATAAACATAACGTTGGACGAGTTCAAGATGACAGAATGTGTTTTACTTATTTCTCCCATTGTTCCTCTTCAATGTTAACAAACTTCAACCCCAATTTTTTCATGGTTCCTTAGGAACTAATGAGAAGGCAAACTAAGGATTGTCACAAATATACCATGGCAGGATGCTGTTCATAGCAGTAGCTATACTGTATCCCTATGTTCTCAGGTTCTATAATCTGAAAATATCTGAATAAAAATGGTGGAACCCAAACCCCTGAGATTGGCGTCAGTTTTTCATTAAGAGAAGCAAGCTCAGGGACTACCGGATAAAAATCACGATTGAACACAGGCATCTACTTTTATCTCCTCCCCAACCCCATTAAAATAATAATAAAGGGACTTTTAAAAGATATAAACTCGGAAAGATGTGAAGAACAGGAGAATAAAGAAAACAACAAAATTTTAGAAAGCCAAAAGAAAATTAATAGGGAAATTTAGAAGAGCCCCCCCCCAATAAATTCAATCTTTAAATCTTCCAAAGTTTCAGAAATTTACCTTATGAAAGTGGAAAATTTGAAACTCTATTTAAGTAATAAATAAATCTATATATCCATCACCTGCAGCAAAATAAATTGAAAAATTGGAAGCAAATAAATAATTGAATTTCATTTTCAAATATAGTATCTTTAGACTTCCAAATGTGAGAAAAATCTATCTTTTATCTTCAGGAAGATAAAACTGACAGAATACCTAATACATCTGAATGTATAGAGAAGAATAAGATGTGCCAATGAGACTGGCATTGAATTATTGATAAGTACAGAGAAAGTATATAGAACACCAAACAAACAGCAGTAGCAATAAGAATAACACCAAAATAATAAATACCAAGGAACAAAACTTGTGCGTAGGAAAGAAAAAAATTAGCATAGTTGGTACACTGATTTACTATACATTGTATTTGCACAATTATGTTAACATAAGCACAAAATGTTTGTATTTTGGAGTAAAAAGAGTATAATTCAGAGATTATGGTAAAAAAAGGAAAGAGTTAAAACTTTTTTTTCCATAAATGAGAAGTCAGTAAGCATGGCCTAAAACTGAAACACCATGAATGACAAATCATGCATATTATTTAGGGACATGAATTTTGATATCAAAATAAATACTAAAATTGATGAAAGAATTGCTTCTGTAAAGGAAGAAATATATGTGTTTGGGTGGACGTGGTTCTGGGTTTTTTCCTTCAAACTATGTGCATGCGTAAGTATGACAAAAATAATAATTTAACAAAGGACAAAATAGAAGCTTTGCAATATCCATGCTGTTCATTTGTCATTTGCTTGCTTCCTGACGTAGCCTATTCTTTCTAATAAAAGAAAAAAACCTATTAATTTTCCATCTTCATCATTCTTAACTATTTCAAAGGAATTATTGAATTTTAGAAACTGGAAGCATGGTGCTAGCTGTAAGAGGGATTTAAAATTCATTTCCAAATAGTTTATATGTGTGTGTGTGTGTGTGTGTAAGAAAGTTTCACTTGGCAGATAATAATGGAACAAGCTGCATGAGAAAAGAGTATCAAGGCTTTGATGCCCTACCCCCTCCCAACAAATAAAACAGCTGATGAAGGTCAAAAATTAAGTATGTAAATATCTAGTGGTAATGATACTTTAATACCAAAACCCCACCTTTTCTAATCTCTTTATTCTTGAAGGTATGTTGGTATTTGTGTGTGGTGGCGGGGGGGCGGGGGGGGGAGGGATTGAAGAAGAGAATGGAAAAAGGAATAAATGCAACAGACTTACAAATCCAATAGAAACTGGGCGAAGACCCCAATACCTTCACTATTTATTGTCACCTATCTTTCTTATACAACATTTGTGCTACAAAGAAAAAGTTTTGTATGAACAGAATCATTTTTTGAACTTTAAATCAAGAAGCCTCATATATGGCAGTCACAAGTATATGTTACAAAATCAATGAATTTATGACCAAGAGGTGGTAAGTTTAGACAATAGAAAGTCAAAGGTAATTCCCAGAAGTCTTACAACAAATTCACCGAGATTCTGTATCAGTGGGGACTTTGTTAAGTGAGCTGAAACATGATTAAGAACAGGTAGGATCCTGGCTTTCATAAAGCATCGTTACAGGTATCAAGAAAACACGATTAAGGAGCTGATTTTGCAATACACTAATACATGTACTAAACAAAGAAAAAATTAATCATTGTTCTCTCTCACTTGTAATCTGACACAGATATAATTGAGTAAAAGATGCTGGGGCATCTTAAGTAAACATCGAGCAACACATATACTGATGGTGTCATAATTGTATTGCACGTGATCAAAATACAGCATTTTAGAGGGTGGAAATAATCATTAAAAACATCACCATACATACGTTTTGACCCAATACTGGGAATCTTTTTTCAAAATTCTACATATGTGCAAAGATACGTACACAAGGATAATCAATGCAGCATCATATGTAAGAGAAAAAGATGGAAACATCTAAAATATCTATTAATTTTAGAATGTCCAAATTATACAGCTGTATTATGGAATATTAAGATATATATACACATACACACACAATGCCTACAACAAATATATGGTAATACAGTCATGCATCACTTAACAACAGGGATACATCCTGAGAAATGCATCATTAGGTGATTTTGTCATTGTGCAAATGTTATAGAAGTACTTATACAAACCTATAAGGTATAGCTGCCTATACTTCTAGGCTGTACAGCATAGCCTGCTGCTCCTAGGCTACAAACCTATATAGCAGGTTACTCTATTGAATACTGCAGGTAATTGAACACAATGGTAAGTATTTGTGTATCTAAACATATCTAAACATAAAATGGTACAGTAAAAAATATGGTATAAAAGATTAAAAATGGTATAGGGCATCTCCATTATAATCTTATAGGACCACTGTCATATACATGGTCTGTCATTGACCAAAACATTGTTATGTAGCATGTGACTATACATCCAAGTTATTTTTTAATAAAAACAATTTTTAAATATTTCACTCATTTTATATTTTTTAAAAATGTATGTGTATGTACACATATAAGTTTCAGTACATAGAATGGAGCCTAGGATACACATCCCATGTTGGTAGTGATTACCTCTGGAGGGTTATGTGGAAATAGTGAGGGAAGCTTAGAGAAGCCAAATAGCAAAGTGGGTAAAAGCAAGGACTTTGGTGCCAGACCTCCTGGGTTTGGATCCTGGCTCTGACACTTAACTGTGTGTCCTTTCTAGTTTCCCCATCTATAAAGCATTGCATGCGTGTGAGGATTGCTCAGAACAGACATGGCACGTAATCAGCATTACATCAATTAGCAAACACTAAACAAACATTCATCAGTATTTTCAAAGCAGACTTTTAGGTTTTACTCTGCAACCAATGTTTTACTTAACTCTGGTACAGTATACTAAGGTGTCATTTTATCATCTAAAACAAAGATGACCAAATTCAGAAAGTTTGATGTTACTGCTCTAACGATGATGAAATTGTGTAGAAATGTCAGAGCATGGAGTTCTAAGACCTCCTGCCCACTCACTGGTAAATTAACTAGAGTACTCAGAGTAAATAATTACCCCTCTGCTGTCTCAAGGGCAGGAAATTACTGTTCTTTTCCCTTAATGAATCCCACAAGGCTGTGCACACAGCGGGTGTGCGCTAAATGTTTGCTGATAATGATAATGGTGAGGATGCAGACAGCTGTGACACACTATAAAACTTAATTTAAAAGCCATCAGGAAAATGTAACCCAAAATATGGTCCTCCTAAATTTCGTCTGCATGGGAAACAAATTCTCTTAGATTATTAATAAAGTAATTCAGTGCACATTGTACTATTGATTGCTTTGGTACCATCCTGAGTTTTTGCTCATTAGCATGACCTAATTATTACTTCAGATGATTCAGAGGGCATAGCAAAGTCC